>CALNXK010000003.1:1872500-1885000 GCA_942486035.1 Porites lobata | reverse complement strand
TGTCAATGCCGGTGTGCGGTTTTCGCTCCAACTCCTGGTTAACAAGAGGTATTGAGAATTCGAAAAACAAGGCAGAGAAAGACAAGCTTGTTAATTTTACTTAAGACAACCGAGAACTTTTTTGTCTGTTTCTTTGTTGCTGCTTTTTTGTTGCAAAGAAAAAGAAAAACATTGAAGGCGAAAAAAGCAAAATAACAATACACAAAAAATTAACAAACGTTGTACACTTGATTTGAGTATAAATTCTCCTAACGTTCCATACGTCCGCTAGGCAGGTAACTCGTTAATAGCGCCAGTAATGCAAAAAATAGCTAATCCGCTTTCGATCATTGCAATATATCACTCGCGTTTGGATCATGTTAGAAAATATGAAATTTCCCTTCATTTCATTTATGATAAGGTAAGTGTTTTGTTGACCTACTGCTAGTGAAAAAAGAGGATTTTGAGATAACGATTGAGTAAATATTGAGCTTTAACGTCAATTCATAATATGTACACAGCGTTGATGCATGTGTGACGAAGGCTTGCTGTGTTAATAATCGAATGCACATTTTATCGTGACAGTTTTGTCTTGCGAGGAATGGCATGTCAAGGACAAAAGAAGTGAATCGCAATTTAATCTAACTTTGGAGTCCATAAAGGAAAAATACGTGTTGTTTTTAAGCAAGTGATATCCGCACGGCGGTGAACGACGTGTCATGTCTGTTTCAAATTCAAAGTATTTTGCTCAATGTTTGCTAATGCTGTTGTCCTCTTTGGTGGTCTTGATGATCTTGATGAACTTACTTGATCATCCGTTAATACTGTTAAGTCAAATGAGCGCTTATTTGCTAAGTTCCTCCTTTTTGGAAACTTCAAAAACCGAAGAATGGTCTGGAAATTATAACTTCAACTCAGCTTAATTGATAATTATTCAACAATGTCGATGTTAAGTTCGAGCCTGTAATGTTTTGAGATTTATGATTATGCCATCAAATCTAGGTATCAAGTGGGCTTATATCGGTCTTCTCGTAACTTTTTCTAGCAAACAGAAACCTTTAAGCTCTTAACATTTCTATTATGTGGTTTTATGGTTTATAATTTGTTTATTGGTCAATTGAGAATAAAATGCTGGAACTCCCGTTGATTTTATTTACTTAGCAAAGCCCATAACAATTATAAAGGTAGCAGGGATGTAAACATGAAACTTGCGAACATATTGACAAGCTTTATTACGCACATTGTACGATGTGCGTAATAAAGCACTCCCTGATCGATTTTAAATCAACATGAGCCGAATATACATATATATAGCCGCCTCTATTCAACACTGCGTAACAACCAAGATATTCAGCTTAATTTATAATCATCAGTTCATTATTGTGTCCCCGATTGGTGGAACACTCGTGATTGGCTAGAAGAGTTTGACACTTTTATTTAAAATCAATAAAGTTTACTGTCGGTAAACAGTCTGATCATGTTGTTGCATGTACGCTCTTTTACAAAATAAAAAAGCTTAAATATAATGTGTCCAAGGTTTTTTTTTCCATGACGTGTGAACTTTGCATATTCATATAGCTTTAATACAAAAAATTGACCTTTTTTGGTAGCAGGCGTGGATCTACACTGGTTTCCACCATTTTACAGAAATCAGTCAGATTTTTCTTAATAGATACATATTTTTAATAAAAAACTTTTGAAGTTGCAAGGCTTCATCCAAGGTCAATGGAACTGGCCAATATCAACATCAATAATCCTGTCTGAATGACTCGAAAACCCAGGAAAGGGGACTTTGGGGAGTTAAAATCTAAAAAATTTCCCAGGGCAGAAAGAATCTATACTGGTCGTGATCCGTCCACAGTCTGGTCAGGAGCTCTGATTGGTTTAATACTCTTAATAGCCTTTTTTTGTAAAATGACAGAAAAAATACAATGTACAGATTTGAGCTTTGCTGGGGCCAAAGTTTGCAGCAAAACCAGGTACCAGGTACACAAACAAATTTGCATCTGGAACAAATGACATGTACATTAACACTGGTATAAGGCCAAAATGCAGACATCTCTCTTGCAAAACATCCCCAGTGGTGGGGAGTGATAAGAGGCAACTATAATATTATTGCAGGACCAGATCAGAAGTACACGTAGAACCCTATATGTCCTCCAGACTGAGCCATGCTGTCTCCTTGCCTGCTCCACTGTTAGCATCGGAACCTGTTGCATGACTGGAAAGTTACCTGAAGTTCAATTGTACAGATGTGCCAGAATAGCTGGCAATGTAAAAAAGAATGAACTGTCTTCTGGCAATATCGTCCAGTGATATAAGAATATAGTATAAAACTGTCTTAAATTATTGTCACTAGTAATTAATCTATCCCATAGTAAGAAAGTTATCGGTAACTTGCATTTCTTGTTCATAATGCATAGAAATTAGATAAATCTTTCAGATCTCACTCGTCAAACTGATGGCACAGTACATGCCCTTCTTTTTAAAATCAATATTTTTCACCAAACAACAATAAACCCAGCATCACATGTCATTTTAATTAGGAAACAGCCCCTACATGTAAATCCTTCAGTATTTTTTTTCAAGATGTTAAAATACCAGCATTGAAACAGCTGTATGAAGAGGCCCACCAATATAGATATAACCTCAGTAACTGTAATAAATATTGCTTTTATAGTCATAAAAATAAAATCATTTATATTAGTTGCTAAGTTTTTAATGTAAATGTAAGAAACATATGGAAAGTACTCCTTCTTCACTGAATTATTTCATCTGAACACTATATAAACCACAAATACATAGTATCAAAGCTGTTGATTATTATTGACACAAAGTAAGATCCACGTTATGGGAGCTGTAAGCTTATAATCCTGGCAAGAAATTAGTTATTAGTGCTACATTTTTTTGCACTTAAAAGGTTCAGTAGTAGGTTCACCATAACAATATAGCAATCCTTTACAATAACATATTACATTAAAACATAATAATCACCTTTTTTTGTAATAATTTTGCACATTATTAGTTGAAAAAGATCGTGTTTTCATGTTTGTGTATGCAGGGTCAAATAGAAGTATGATTTAGTTGAAAGGAAACACAAGATTTACACAAGAGATGAATGTTGAAGATCACTGGGATGAAGGAACTGACAAACCCTAATGACTCAGATGTTGAAGGCGTACAAAGGAAATAAAGCTGGAAAATCCACCAATGCATCTTCTCACAGTAATCGAGAGTCTTACGGAATTGAAAACAGTCCACACAGGTAAATGATCTGCGTGGAAATTTGTTTTTCTCTACTGTTCGTGAGTTAATGAAGTAAATTTTCTGCTGTTACAAACAGATTCAAAACCTGCATTGAGAGTGCTGAATGACAGACAAATGACAAAAGGCAGGCCACAAAGGTCAAATGTAAATGCGATGAATCTATTGCAGTTAATATTCATGGAATATATATTCTTCTCTAGAAGAAGCATTTGAGTTTTGTGGAAGAACACCAAGCTTTACCATAATCTAGTAGGAGAAACCTAAAATCAAACAAATTTACATTTGGGACCCTATAACTACTGGATTAATAATAATTAATATTATGTATTGATGTACATCATCATAGTACAGAATTTCTGTCACTGAGGCTCAGAGAAAGGGAGAAATGTCCCTAGCGGCGAGGAGCTAGGAGAGATGAGTGTTTTCGCAGGCTTAAGTAGACTTGTGGCCTTTTGTTCCCACTAGTCTGACTTGTGGCTTAGTGGTGTAGAGTATCTGGACTACATGTAGTGACCAGAAGGTCATAGGTTAGTTAATGCTTCGTACATGATGGCAGTACTCTGATTCTCTTTATTACAAATTTTTTTCATTATAATTTTATCAAATATGTTCTGTATATATCAAACACAGATCCGGGAAACAAAGAGATCTTATCCTCACTAATATCTTAGAAGAAGGAAGTACAGTTGATGAGCCACGGAGCTTCGAACAAGATGAGAGGTACCTGGATGAGTGTTTGAAAGTACTTGATGGAAATCCTGAATCACTGCAGGTACATCATACATGTACATGATTGCATGAAAAAAAGCATTTTATAATACCCAAGTCAGTTAGTTTGAATTAATACCAGTGCTTAATTACCCTTTTTATAATGATGCCCTCTGTTGCTTTGTTGATGGTTTCTCTTCCATTTTGCGTGACAACCTTCCCAGGGAGAGTATTGTAGATGGAGCCTCTTGTAGGCAACTCACTTTCATCACCAGCCCTGACAGATTTTGACAGTGTTCATTGATCTTGCTACTTGACAATCAAACTGTCTGTGATCCCCTACTGGTAAGAATTGGATAGGCAGGCTGTGCATGTTCCCAAGCGAGAGAAAATCTTGATGTCACAATAGCGTCTTGACGTCTTAATACCATCATGCTCAGCATGTTTCATACTGTTTCTCATGGTTTTTGCCATGAAATATTGCCAAATGATATTCAAGTACAGAATGATATTGAGACGCTGGACACTTGACCCAGCTGGACTGAATGTGACTTTAATTTTTATTCAAACCTCTCAGAGTCAACGTGCACATGTAACGTTTTTATTTACATCTCTATTTTGAGTTTTATTTGAACGTTACATTGCGCGTGATTTCTTTATTTTTTCGTAATTTTTCGTGTTCGAAATGACGCTTGTTACTTAAACATCTGCTCGCAGCACTAAACCTTCCGTTAGGAACCACTAGTCTATATAATAATTATTATTTTATGAATTATCTTTTGATTATTTCTAGCCCAATGAATGTCTCTGGACAAAGGTTTATAAAGTGTATGCTTCTTTCTAGTTTGTTTTTTTTTTGTTACTACTAGAGTTCAAGTTTTATTCAAGTGTTTGCCAGTCTCAGTATAATACTCATTTGTTTTATATCTTGTTGATACCTTGTTTTGAAGGTGGAGTGTGATTTAGAGGAGTATGACTTTGATGACTACAACTCAGTCGCCAGCACTGCATCACTTCTTAACATCCCATCTGAGTTAAGACAAGAAAATGTCATCACAAGGAATCATTCATATCTTCCAACCAATCAGAATGCAGCATTTCTGGTATCGCCACCCAATGGCACTGTAAAAGAGGATGCTGTCATTAATGGCTCAGAAAACTCGCCATTTCACATGAGGGAGAAGTTGATGAGAATGTCCAAAATGCAGGCATCCATTTCCAAGGTGAACAACTGGAGTAAGTTTGGTTTGAGTGGTGCACCAAGCAAGGATGAATGGAGAGATGTTTTCTTGGATGCTGCTCAAGATGGAGACTTGAAAAAAATGGTAATTAAGTAACTTTTTAAAAAAGAATTTAACGTATCATTTTAACTAGATACTGTTACCCAATGGATTGAAACCAAGATAAACCATGTCTTATTTCAATGAGCTATAAAATACATGTATATAAAACCATAAAGTCATTATTTTAATTTTAAAAAAACTGAATGAAAGTGCAGTTGGTCAAATATAAAAGTCAAAAGGCAGCGTTGATTAAAAACAGTCATGATGACATTAATGTACATATATGACAAAGGAAAAAAAAGTGCATTGTTCAACGAAAGAAAATCAGTTTCAAACCAATAATTGGTACAAAATATTTAGAAACCTTAGGGCCCTTAACCTTAGAAAAGGGCATGATAAAACTTCAGAGGCCCATGGAAATCTTGTTATCCAATTCCTGGAATAAACCCGAGCTAGAATAAAAACCTACTATTTTCTGCTGGTTTCTGGACAGAACTAAAGAATTCAAATGAACTGAAACTGGTCAGTGTTGACAACCACGTGCTCAGGAGTTCTTCCGATCTTCTTGAAAACTTTACAACAATTTGCTGCACTCCCAAATAGCTACTTTGTCTCTGTAAATGGCATACAATATTATTATTATCATCATTAAATTATTTAATAAATTATTATTGTGACTATCAATATTATCATCTCAATTTCTTTGACCAGCAAGAGGCATACAGCAAGCTTGGTGGAACAAGTGAATTAACTATCAGATTTACAGATTCTGATGCCAACACAGCATTACACAGGGCTGCTGAAGCTGATAACCTTCCATGTCTTCAGTGGCTTGTCAGACAGTTACCAAATGACTGTTTGAGGAATATCATCAACCATGAAAATCTTACTCCTCTTGCTGCAGCACTCAAGGTAAGATGATCAGAAAAGTTGCTGTGTAGTAACATTGTGGTTTACTTACATTTTGTATTGTTATTGATGGCTTATTTCTGGTTGGAGGTATTATGTGAATGTATGGGTGGGTGGGTGGGTGAGTGAGTGATACTACACCCTGTTAGCAGAGCTTTCGTTTCGTTTGTCTTCTTGAGTGCAGTGGAGAAAAGGAGGGTTTACCTGAATCGCGTCAAGCCTTTGAAGTCATTGAAGCCTGAACTTCTCAACTACCCAATCTAGTTGTCTCTCTTAAAACTGGTTTTCAAAATGTGTACATCCGTTAATTGAGAAACCAATATATGGTCATAACTATGCCTGCTGCACAAAGGACACAGCTGTCAGGCCTGGTTTTGAATCTGTATCCCAGCAACAAGTAGCGCAATGCTCGACAAAGATCTTATTCAATTCATGCAGAATCTTTCTCAACATTGCCAAAGTCAAGACTGATAGTGAAAAAAATACTCTGCTAGCAGGGTGGTGTGCTACTGAGCCCTTATCAATTTATAATAATGATGTTCAGCTGCATTTTGCAGCCCTAGCCCTATACTCCACTTGTAAGCCGCACTCCCTCTATCCCAGGCTACACGTAACTGTAAACAGACTCCTCACACCAGCGTTCAATTCCCCGTAATAAGCACCTTATGTTAGTGGAAACCTCTGTATTCTCCTGGCCAGAATAGAATTCTTGAAACCAAAACTCTTCACATATCCACCTAGCCTACACTGTACATATGACATTACTCCTTCTCCCACCCTTTCCTCACGGGGTGGATTCATCGTTATTGGACGTGAACTTTTACATATCTCACATTAACCTCCTCTACTTAGAATGGGAGTGTCCAGTGCGCACAGTGGCTGCTTGAAGACACCTCTGCTGCAGATGAAATGGCAGAAGTTACCAGTAGATTTGCATTGTTTCACTTGACAATTCAAAATGGTCAAGATGACTGCCTTAAGTGTCTGTTAGCATATGTCAAGGATAAATACTTGGAACTTGGTAAGTAACCTGAGTAGTGTGTTTTTCTCTACTTGGCATTAACCTGTTGATGATGTAATTTTTTTCAAATATGAGAATAATTATCATCATCATCATCATCATCATCATCATCATCATCATCATCATCATCATCATCATCATCATCACAAGCGGGCGGGGGGGAGGTAGCCAGAGTAGCTCTGAACGTCTATAAGACAAATATTATGCAACTCACCGGCGTTTTATCTCCAGTCCAGTTTATAAGTACATCTGCACTGGTGGTTGAGCGCCCGGTTTTAGCGGGACGAATTTTGCCTTCTTTTTATGTGGGAAATTCATTCCTGTTAGCGCGATGAACAAGGCGAGCTTTCAAGTCATCGTGGAGCTGCGTGGAGTGTTCATGTGGCAGAATTCCTCACCCAGTTACCGAGATCTTTGTCGCCTTTACTTATGAACACAACAATGTTTTTCAAAGGAAAGAGCGGTGGATGTGGAATCTGAGCTCATATGAACTGGTTCTAAAAACACTTTTTGCTGTTTCCTCTTTCAGGTGTCACAGATTCGTCAGGTGTCACACTCGCTCACGTTGCAGCAAGAGAAGGTCACCTGACTTGTATCCAGACTCTTGTCGATCATGACATTGACGTCACTATTCCAGACAAAGATGGCCGATCTCCCGCCGACTATGCATACTCAGCCGGTCAAACCGGTTGTGCCCGGTATTTGGTGATGGAAGAATCATGCTGGTTACTTTCCGTGCGAATAGCGAAGCTTCACAAAGAGCTCAAAGATTGCAAAGAAGAAAATAAAGAACTCAGACAAAGATTGGAGGCAAGTTGTTATCTTTGTTGTCGTTGTTTGACTCATTTATATTTGAGACCTTCAGATTCTAAGACTAGTATGACTACGAGATTTTTGTTATATAACTAGTGTGCGCGCGTGAACAAGCGTCAGTTTTGGCGGGAAAACGTGGTAGCCGTCGTCTTTCTTCTACGCGTTTAGCAAGAATGTCGTGCGGAAACAAGTTATCAAATGTTTGAACTTCAGTTTTACGATCGGGAGAGGGCTTAACGTCGTTCAATAAAAATAACCGTGTTAACTTTTCTGGTGACAAAAAATTAAAATGAAGCTTTTCTTAGTCTCCTTTTTGAGAATACATAGACTACGAGTTCTTAGTCCTTCGAGCAAATCGCACGAGACACGAAAATGACCACGCGCGTGACTGAAGGCGCGAGATGGGAGAGGCACGCTCGCGTGCGCGTGCACTTCCCTCACTAAATCTGAAGAAAAAGAGAGACTGCTCACAGTCAAGGGAAATGCACCGAAAAAAAACTTCCAAGTCAATTAGATCTCCTCCTCGCAGTCGTCCTCGTTCTCGAATCTGAAGGTCTCTAATAATGCACCGAGGAAGAAGGCTTTTTTGCGCTCGCACTGGTGACATACTTGCGTACTTATATCTCGATAAAGCATACTTGTGACGTAGGGAGCTTGAATTATGACAATATAATGACCCCGCTCTGGATCTTAGCCGGTGCGCGTTTCTTTGAGGATTTTTATAACATAAAATTTGTTGCGCGCATGGATAGTTATCTTGACTTGAAAAGCACCACTGCTTTGCAACAATCTGCCCCAATGTTTATGTCGTGTATCATTGGTCTTAAGTTCAGCACGTAATTGTTTGACTATTTTCATAACAGGTCCTTGAAAGTCGAGCAAGGTCTGGAATACCAGACAGACCGGAAGCTGTCGGAGGAGATCAGGTAAAGGTTGTTTGTGGTCGGGGGAGGAGGGGGGTGGGAACTCCCTTTTTTGGCTTATACGAGTATGTGCCGCTGAACAGGGTATAGTTTTTCGGGTCTTGAGACTTAGACAATCACTATTTGGCGTCTTAGTAAACAGAGTGCGTTTTTTGACCGGAAGACTTTGAAAGAATGTAAAAACGCATGTTCCCTGATATTAGTTTAAGAATTAGCTAATTCTGTATGCAAAACGAAACGAATCAGGGTCATGAAGTAAGGTTTCTTGTGTTAAATAGAGTGGCAAAATGAGTAATTTTTGTCTTAAACAGTGTCAGGTCTTGATGGCTTAGCGGCACATTTCTTCCCAAACTTCCCTTGAGTGCTGCACCCCAGGCTTGTAACGTAGGAAACTAAGGGTTTACCTGTAAGTTAAGTTTTTTTGCGACAGAATGTGTTGTCCCCACTCTATACTGCAAGCAGTCGTCCTCCTTTCCTGAGAGCCACGCGCGGCGAGCAAAAAGATGATATTATGCAAATGCAGGAGCCTGTGGTACATGGGCTCCTGGCGAGAGAGGTAAAGGCGGAGATACGAAAATGGAGGACTCTTATTTTTTCTTGCTCGAACTTTCGCTGCTTGACCCTTGGGCGTGCTCTTAATCTACTGTGACTCAAAAGAAAATGAGGAACTGATCGCAGTCTGTACCCACTCCCGTCTTCCTCTTGTTGAAGGCCTTTCCACAATTTACTAGCACACTCCTGAAACCCTAACTCCCAGTCCGGTGGCATCCAGGTTTTATCCATGGATTTTGTTGGTAATTTTCTTGTTGTCAGAGTGACACTAGCAGCACTGGAGTTACAAAATATGATGACAGACTGAGTACAACAGTAACAGACAGCCCGCGTAGCGATAGAAGTCGGGCCAGCGGCTCTCCTGATGGCGAAAGTCCAAAGGGATTCGGACATGAAAGGTGAATGAGGACTGTTGTCTATCTGTTGTCTATTTTATGTCATTGATCGAAGGTTTAAGATTTAGACCTAATGCATGAGGTCTCCATTTCATTCCTTTGCTTCTTACTCCTTACGCCCAGACCTAAACGAGGATCTGACAAAAAGAGGTTTTCGAAGACGCTCTCACAATAAATTCTTTTGAAAACGAAAGTGTATTTTTGCGTTTTGGTGGATAGGCAAAAACTAGGGCCACGAAAACACTGACAGGCTTTTCTCCTAAATTTCAATGATGTGTATGGTAGCAAAAAAGTGTCACAGGATAGGTGTTTTCCGTGGGCTGGTTTGGGCCGTCGAAAATGACGATGCAAACACTCTGTGGCATTATTTCAACGTTATTATCGCGATACCTCAACCTGGAATCCTCTTGAATCCTCCTATTTCAAGGCCACGGAGCCATTCAATGTATCTTACGTGGACCTGTCAGAGTACTCTGTTAGTGTCCAGTACTATCTCGCGATATCATTTCCTAAATCGATTAGGTCCTGGAGCCGAGGCACGTAATTCTGAAAGGTCTCAGTTTGCTCGGAGGATCATATCTTGTTTGTTTTTTTCAGGGAAGAATTCTGAATACTGTTTTGTCTCAGTTACAAACTAAGTTTTGTTCTTTTATAGATCTGCTTACCAGTATCACTTTAACGGATCTGACCATAACTTTGAAAACAGGACACCGCCCAGTAGGCTTAGCGGTCATGCAATTTCAACTGTGAATAAGGAGTCTGAAGTGAAAAGTGCGCGTCATTTTGAAGCCCTGAAGAAACAAAGGGGACTGGGAGCGAGGGGAAGTATTGATTCTACTGGCTCGGGTTCGTCGTCTCCAATGTTGTCGTTGCCTGATACTCATTCCGATATGCAACAAGTTATGGCGTGAGTATGGCTAATCGGTATAGTCATAGCCTACGAGCAAGCTCTCTGGGCGCTCAGGTGGCGGGGCGGGAAAAGGAAGGAGAGCTTGCTCTGGAATTTGTATTCCACTCCAATTCCTCCGTGGCTCCCCGTCGACTGAGCTGCCAGATTTTGTGAATCAGCGCGAAGCGGAAACGTGTGCGAATGTAAACAAACACTGAAAAACACGTGCCAGTGGTAATGACGTCATTACTAATGTCATCTCCGCCAATCAATATTTCGCGTCGACTTTTTCGATCTAGAGACGTAGTTGCAAGCTCTCCTTCCTTTTCCCGCCGCGCCGCCAGAGCGCCTAGGAGAGCTTGCTCGCAGGCTAACGTATAGTCAACAAATCGATCGATTATGTTTGTCATTGTACTTATTAAGTTTTACTGCCTGTAATCACAAAGAAAAATAGCTGCAGTTATTTTCTTCGCTTATCACAACAGGAGCAGAAAATAAAATGAAGCGAGCAGAATTTGAGGAAGGACAAGGACGAACAATTCCCATTAACTGTGATTCTTGTTGAGCAGTTGAGCTAATGGCACAGGATAATTGCGTCATTTATACCAACTTTCTAACCAAATCCTGTTGCTGATTTCAGGAAACAGATAGCTGCCAACACGCGCAGACTGGTCATGTCTAAGCATGCGCAAAAGGTTGAAGAATCACCGCTGATCAGAATCAAGCCCATAACGGATAGGAGTGATGTTGTGCCTGTAGAAGAACCAAGAAAAGGTACCCTCTGGCTTTCTCACTCCTAATCAAAATAACAAGTGTGATCAACGTCTTACTTTAGAAAGCTGGTTTACTAAGTTGAAACAAACGCCGCTGACTCGTAGCCAACATTTACCAGCGCCGTACAAACGACTTATTGACGAGATCAAGCAAAACTAACTACGAGAGAACAACTGGAGAACTGACAATTTGACTAAAAATAGACGACTGTTTAACTGTGACAACAGACCGATCGAAACCCACCAATCACTGATTACGAGTCTTCATAGCCAATAACATCACGGCTTAACTGACAGACGACCAATAACATCGCGACATAATTGACCAGTCAGATCAATAACCAGAGTATAATACCATCAACTGACGTGATACAACTTACTTTGACTCTGAAGATGACTACCGCACGGGTTGTCGAAACGTCAGTCACTGTCAACAACAACAGTCCTATTCAGGACTACGTTCACCCGGACGATCAAACTCAACCTTTTGAAATGACTACTGGGTTCAAACCTTTCACAAGGATAAAGGCAAACGCGCAGGGATATACCCTTATCCATTCTTTTTCTCCCTTCCCTTTACAGAAAAGTTCCTTTAAGGTGATGATACACGGGACGATTTGCAACACATCATTTCAACATTGTTGCAACATTGTTTCGAACGGTTTCAACATTGTTTTAATATTGCTACGCTGTGTTGCGTAAATAGCAAGAAATAGGGAGATAACCCAGGGACACCCCCGACAGTGGGTGGGTGGTGGGTTGTAGGGCAAGAGTAGTGGGGTAGGGAGGGGCGCTTGTCACTGCCATTTCAGTGTCACGCCTTTTTTAATTCTTTTTTTTGGCCCGACCCAGCTCAATCAGGCTTCTTTTGATAATGATTTTCAGGATAATTGTAGAGCTCAGGGGGTTGAGCTGACGGCCATTTAGTCCCTTGGGTGGGGAGGGAAAATCCTTGGTACCAAATACCAATTTAAGAATTGCTTTCCTC
>CALNXK010000003.1:1712500-1870000 GCA_942486035.1 Porites lobata | reverse complement strand
TCAATTTTCCTATACATTATCGAGGCAGCTAGCATTTGACACACTTTCACAGAGTTTTTAAATAACGCGCATTAATTATATTACCGTGGGTTGCCGTTGTAATATTTTGTGCAAGCAACTTTGCTGAACCAAGAAAGAATAATATATGGGACTTATCTTAGGCGTTGGCCGGGATATGTGAATTTTCAATCGATTGTTTGAAACGTCATCGAGACAATCAAGTCCACGCGCGACAGCCTCAAAGAAAAAAAAGCGACTGTTGAATTCTCTCTTGAAAACACTGAATAAAAGTTTGCGGTCCTCTCCGGAAACCACTTCCGTTTAATAGTTCTAGAAATAGCTTTGGTGAAATTCACACATCCCAAGGGCTAGACCGGGCGTTTCCGTCTCTGTTCCCCTCTCCTGACTGAACGTATGAAAAACGCACAAAGGACAGACGTCCGAGGCTACATTGCAGGTGCTAGCCTTCTTAGCAAACACTTGCTACGCAGTCCAGGCAGGAATATAACCCGCGAGATAAGTAATGCTCGCGAAAGATGAGGACGCGCGCGAGGAAAGGGCCAGCGCCACCGTTCTTATTTCCGCCCTTTATTTCTCGTACGCCTGCCTCAGGCTAAGGACAACGTCACTGGTCACAGACGGGATTTGAAGTTGACATCTGATTGGCTGAGGAGTGAGAGTTGCGTCACGTCATTACGGGGAATGCTGTAAGGCGAAAAGGGATTCGCTGCTAGTGTGGCAAAGGCGTGTTGATTTTTAGGGGCTCTTCAAAAACCAATCGCAGACGAAAGTACAGCAAGCATTTCTGGGCAATACGAACATATTTATGCCTTTTTTAAGCGGATGGTGGTGTGAATTATCTCTGGACTTAAGTAATATGGCTGCAAAAATGCTGTTAAATAGACTGGTGTAGACTCAACTGAAGACAACACCAACTCTACACAAAAACGTATCAGGGTACTAGCATGATCACACTTCTTTTGACTTTTTGCTTTTGCTTTCTACCTCAGGTATGAAATCGACGAGTTTGATTGACGTTCGACAGTAGTACACAAAAGCCGATGGACCAACCTCACTCGGGACGCGATGGATTGGAATGGTGCTCAGAGAAGTTCATGTTTCTTGGCGGAGCGGAAGAGCGGTCGAAATATATCTGGCACGTCCTGTCAGTGGCACTCCCTCTTTGGACAAGGATCTGCGGTGACATTCACAGTTAGAATGACTTTTAGTATGAAAAGATAACAGTTACAAATGAATGTAAATATGATGGTTTCGTTAACTTATTCTTCAGAGGTATAATATCTTGATTGTAAATAAAATGGAAAATATTATTGACACGTAATTAAGATTTCTTGATGAAAAATTGCGTCTATTTCTTTAATTATCCCTACTGAAATACGTGTGATAGTCTGGCCTGTACCTTTCCATAGAGAGCTTAAGCAACGAAGACGGCGACGGCTACGAAAACGGTACTTAAAAAGTGACTTCGCACTGCTTCAAACTTTCTTGCGCTTAGTCCATCTCGCTCAATTCGTCAAATGTTGGCAAAAAAAAGCGAACACGAATGAATACGACATTTCCTCCATAACTGCCCTGCGAACAGAGTTCTCTCTCTCTCTCTCTCTCTCTCTTGCATGGCTTTTAGCGTTAACGAAGTTGTTCGCGTCGCTTGTGACTCGCGTAGCTTGGACTGACAAAGGACGCGAACAACTTTGTGGACGTTATATGCCATAGATTCAAACGACAAACCAAAGAAAGGGTTCGAACCTTCTCAACTAAATTTCGCCTTTAGTTTTTATTTGCCAAAGACTGAAACGTGTGCTTGAATCACGAAGAAACGGATTCATCATATGAAAAAAAGGACCACAAATTTTGCTAACCATCATGTGATGGATGCTCTGCCTTTACGAATACGGCAGATCTTCCGTCCGATCCGTGAAAAAACTTAATTCGTTTCCGCCGAGAAATAAGCAGTTGCTTATGGGATAACAGGAATCGGAAATGATTACTATTCAGTTACTTAACTTTGATCCTTTTCATAACATTCTATTTCGCAATACCTAATTGGTAACTAAAACAAACAAGGACGCAAGCTAAGGATTTTGCAAATATTGCTGAACTTTGTAATTCCCTATCGAACTAATCAAAAAAGACTTTCATTGACAATCTTGCAAAATATCTTCGGCAAGGCAAAGCTCCGTACGGAGGATTCAAGAAGATTGCACATGCAACACTGAGAATTCCGACCCTCATTTAATAAATCCTTAAATACCTTCGTGTTGTGCAAACAGAATTGTGAAGGTGCTAATCCTCTTACCTAACGCTGAAGAAACTTATCAAACAAGATTTCACATAACTCATGTCAGAATTTGCACGTTACAAGAAGATTGACAATTTGCGGACAACTGCATGAAAGGTCGACGAAATGTTCCTGTCAGTTAATGCTTCTTCTTTCGCTTTTTTTAATATTGTAGTTTGTAACGCTACAGTGTTGACACCCTCCATCCTTAACCATACTTTTTTCGTTTTTTATAGTTTATCAGTATTACCCCTTGCGTTTTTTTCTACTAATAGTTTGAGGTTTCTTTCATATTCAAGTTCATTTTGAACGCTGTTAAATATTGACTCGGCATATCGTGATATAGCCACATTAATCTCAGTTTATAAACGCCATTATACTAAGGTAATATTTGAATAGCTTTTCAAAGCTTCTTCCCAAGGTCGATGGCTTCCATTAGGTCACTGACCCCATCATTTTAAGCTTCATAGCTGCGTAATGCTTACTCCTAGCTAAACAGTCAATTAGAGAGAGGTCATTTCACATTTGACTCTCATGCCCAGAAATTGATACTACAAACACTTGCTCACCGTTAGACCGCGGTGTGAAATAGCACAGATTTAAGCTTATCAGATTCGTACTGTTTTTTTTTTTTGCCATTGAAGATTCGTCGCAGTTTCCAAATTTTCCCACGGGGGGTGCTGTACATAGGGGGAGTGGCATCATGAAGAACGATAGCTAACTGTCACCACCCAAAAAGACGATTTTGACAAAAGATTACAAGTGTAGTAAACTTTTAGACGTGATGGACTGCTTTTAAGTGTGGTAGAATGATACAAATCCCTTCTCACAGATCGTACTCATTCTTCATAAAAAAAGCATAGCAACAAAATAAAAAAATTACCAACATTGACATGAAAGCGTAATTCACTGAAATAAAAGCCGCTGTTTTAATTGGGATTCTTAAACCAAATGAAACGATCATTCAAGGACAGTCTACATTAACTTTAAGCTACCTTTTACTTCAATTTACTCATGATTCATTTCTTGTTGTTTGGTGATACCTGAGAATAAACATCAATTTAAAAGACCAATATGTGACGAGCAAGAATCGCGTGAAACTGTTTCATTTTGCTACTTATTATACAAAAAAGTGATCAGAACCGCACTAAGTCAAGTATGGATTAAGTGTACTTTCCGCATTGTTTAGCATTTTATCATGCTCAACACTCTGGTTATTTAGCACTATGACTCCAGTTTATCCAATAGTGGTGTCAGACCGGGGGGGTACCCAACAAAGTCTTACACGCAGAGGCTCCGCACCTAAGTCCAACCCTTTAGCTTTTTTGGCACAAAAAGTACCCCTTTCGTATATCTTCTATTAACAAATGGCTTCCCTTCCACATACATAGTTAAAAACTTTGCATCCCTTGAACTGATGTAAATGCACTCTCTCTACGATCTGAATAAATCTCAAACTAGAACGTCTGCTCGACGTTTTCACAGCCATATAATGCATCCGTTAGGGCTTTAGGGCCTTTTACAGACCAAAACGACAAAATTCCTACCCTTAATTTTCATATACTTCAACTAGTGAAATCCCACTCTTACCAAATACCTGAAACTTGAAAAAGGTACCCCTTTCTGGCGGAGCCTCCCCCTAAAAGCTGTTATATGGAGTACCCCCGGGGGTGTCAGATCGGCAGCTATAGCTGAGTAGGTCTGCTTAGTAGCCTTGACAGATCCCAGTGGGTGATTTGTGGAGGCTTGTTCTGGGGTTCTAGTTAAACTTTGAGGATTTTACTTTGAATCGTCACGAAATTGATAGAGGTCGTTGTAAAATGTCGTACAATATGAATGATTGGGACGATACCATGAGATCCAAAAGCACCGAAACACTAGGAATTAAAAAGAGTAGAAAGGAGAGCGATGATTCACGATCCGACACCGGCTTCCCAAGAACTAGGACATACCTAGTTGTTTCCCTAGTGCTCATTGCCATGTTGGTCATTGCTTGCGTTGTGCTGAGCATTTTCCTCGCTAAAGAAGTGAAGAAGAAGCAGCAGCAGACAGTCAAAGGAAGGCCACCACCGTCCGGTATCACACAGAAGGAGTATTGTTACACCGCTGAGTGCCTAAGAATTGCAGCTGATTTCACCAGGAACTTGAACAGGTCTGTCAATCCTTGTGATAATTTTTATCAGTATTCTTGTGGTTCTTGGATAAGAGACCACCCCATTCCCCCTTCAAGGACCATGTACGACGCTTTCATTGTACTAGATGAACAGAACTTTCTGAAATTACGAGATATTTTAGAGGAAGATGACAACTTGCCTAGCAAGCACGCAGTGAAGAGGGCAAAGAGATATTTCAAGGATTGCATGAATGAAGAGCAAGTAGAAAACACCGCTCAACAAAGTATCGAACAGTTCATGGCCAAATATGGCTCCTGGGCTTTGAATAATCAGACGTGGAACTCTACAAACTGGAAGTGGTCGAACGTTTTATTAGCTATGACATTAGATCTTGAAGAAACGCCCCTTTTTGGTACCTACCGTGATATCAACCCAAAGGAGTCATCTCGACATATATTAAGGGTAAGTAAACTTTTTTGTTCTCGATAAGTTATATATTGACGTGTTTTCCGATACAACATTGCCAAAAATGATCTCGTGAGAAATCGTCAATCTATAAGAGCGAGTTACAGTATCTTTCTGAACATCCAAATGTACCAAACGTGCCGCACTCCGGAACACTGCCCACGAACTTCAGTAACACTTAACGAAATAAAAACCAGTGAATCGCAAAATTGGTTATCAGCGTCCACTTGTGCACTTAAAATAGGCTGGGTAATACAAAAAATTACAACAACATTTGTATGACCTTTTTTTAATAGACATTTTAATCGGCAACACGAAAAAACAAAATAGCCCCGGTAAAAGTTGAACCTTTATAGCAACAGTCCACTAACTAAATTTTCAATTACATCGACTTGCAACGTGATTTTAAAAAAAGCAAGGTGAAATACAATTAAATTATATAGTAGAACACTTAATTAATACATCATGTAAAACTGACTGTAATATGTGGAGGCAAAAGGATACTCAAGGTCTCTTTTTTAATGCGTATGTCCCCATAAAGTTGAGTTTTTTAACTTAGAAAAGGATCTTCAATTGTTAACTCCAGGAGAGGGCCTTATTGTGTACATGTATCGCAGGTCTTAACAAAAAAGGTCACATTAATTAAGTAACCCACTTTGCGATCAACCGTAAAAACCGTTCTGGATTTTTGCTCATCGAAACTTCTGATTGTCCCCTATGCACGCCGCACTCCACTTGGAGAAACTATCATGTCAAGAATTTAAAATGTTGAAAAGAAATGAAAGCAATTCATGTGTATATAGATATATATGTGTGTGATATACAACAACGCAAAAGAGTGAAGGACATTTAACACTTAACTGATACCACTGAAAAACGATCAGTGGATATTAATAGATTTGACCAATGGGTAAAAAAATGGATTCTACGAGAGCACTCTTATACAGATTCCCTGGTGCAAAGGTTAGTACGTAATGTTTCGTGCTGTGTTTCTACTATGTGCACAGGACAATTTATTATGCTTTTTGACATGACTGGAACATACTAGACATAAAGGAGCTTCTTTCAAAATTTAATATGTAAGATTTTTCATTCTCTTTCTCAATTCCATACTCCATTACAAAAAAATGTGAGTCGAAAGCATTCATCGTTACGTATTTGGATTATCTGCATGGCTAACAACTGGTTTAACACTGCCTTCTGAAATTTTGTTCGTTTCCTTTGGCTTTTCTATTTGAGCCTTTCCGAATTCTGCTATAGAGCCAGGACTCTATGGTGAGCGGTAGTTGATTCAATGTCTGCTATTTTCCAGCCCAAAAAAAAAGTAAAAATCACTTGCGTTAATATAATAAATCGTTGATCTCTGAAGAGTTAAGAAGTGACTGTTGTAGAAGATGATTAAAGGAGCTTGTAATAAAAACAAACCGCCCACGTTTCAAGGTCTTGGAAATTGCTTCATCAAAAGGAAAAGCCCAACTTGTCGAATATTCGTTTTCCCTTACGTCAGGGTCTGAAAGGGTTTTGCGTGATCCGTGCATTGACCGGTAAACAAAACGTGAATCAGGAAAACTCATGAAATACAGTCGTGATTCGTGGATTATATATTCACTGTGACGCGTGATCCTCTAACATTTTGGTCCGTGAATCGAGATTTCTGCCGCTTAAAGAGATGTAAGTGTCGTGACGAGGGTTCGTAGTGAAAAATTGTGGAGCTTCGATTTTATAGCAATAAAATTCATTGCCTAGAACTTTGTAGTGGTCAAACAAAAAGCAGAGAATCGCCAGTTTGATCAGCGCCATAATTTTTGTTTCCTTCCCATCACAGGGTCACTTAAGACAAACTCTCGCCTATAGTAGTCCAGCAACCACTAAGAATCGTTGATGGACTTAATAAGTTCGTCACCTAATCACGTGATTCGTGAAATGACTCCAAAAGGTAACGTCATTCGTGAATGTACGGAAATTCAACCCGTGATTCGTGATCGACACCCCCTTCCAGACCCTGTTATGTCAAGACAGCACAAATGCTAGTTAGGACTCCCGTGACGTTTGTGCTGGTTATAAAATAAACATTTGCAATCATTTGTACCAAATCAACTTTCAACATGGGCTCCTGCTTTCAGTGATGCTCAAATTGAACCTTTGTAATGACCTCCGCAGTTCTTAGTTTGGATGCGGGTGTTTCATGAGTTTTCAGCCTATCTCTTTGACCTCTCTTTAGCACGCCATCCCAAACGGAATACACACTTTTGACGCGGGTCATTTTTGACATCTGCCGACTAGTTTCCTTGGGATTGATTTAAAGTGCAGTGTGATTTGACATTCATTGCCAAATTGGTCATAGCATTGACAAGGGCGTGGCGTCCTTTACACAAATACGTACGTGCGTACTTGAGAAATTGGTAGGATATTTTAAAAAAGATTTTTTGTCTATCCCCCAATACATTGCTTTTGAATAAAACAAAAAGGGAGAAGGACTGAGGAAATTCATGGAAACGCATTTAGTCGCCGCAAAGAATCGATCCTGACTGATAATTATTCCTTTAAAGATTTATCTGGAACGTTTTCCCATTCAAATTAAAGCTATTCATTCTTAGTTTGCTCTCACTATATAAATGTCGCTTAAGTTGGAAACTATGTTTTCTTTTTGTAGTCTTCTTTTTCCCTCAACACGGAGCCTGATCCCAGGCTACTTTAGGCAGACCTCCTTCAGAGTTCACGTTTCTGCTGCATTCATTTTCCATCGCCCAGGGAAGGATGGGGTTACGACAACTTTTTCGAATTTCCGAGGTGGTTGCTTATGAGAGCTTCGTTTATCTTCAGATATCTTTTAGAGCGATTTTTATATTTCTTGATTAACGAGAACGAACTTTCTTTGAAAACAGGCTAAGTACGTTGAGACCGTTTCTATGTTGCGTGACTATGCTAATTAGTCCCTGTTATTTAATATCTGAACGCATTTTTTATTTGGGTGTGAGCGGGGAAACATTTTGCAAAGCCGAGAGTGATTCTTCCACTTCCTAAATCTTTAACCATATATCCAATTTCAGCGCCGACGTATTCAAAAAACATACCTTTTGGCGCCGCTGATAACCATCTACCATATTCGGTGTATAATTACTATATATGGATATTAGAAGATAAGGGTGAGGGGTAGCTATTTTTTTAATGATTTCCCAGTGAGAACGGGCAACCATGTCCTCCCTAGGCTGCAAACAAAGCAGATTTTACCCTCCTCAAGATGTCAGATTTTTTAATGATGATCACGAGCAACGCATATTTGCTTTGTATGTTATGGCAATTACTAAACTATAGACCGTTTTGTGATACTCACATTGGACCAGGACTGGTGGAGTCTTCTCTTACGGTGATTCCTTTAGTAAAAGAACCTAACATAGATTGTAGATGAAATCTGGTACACGGATGTAACAAGTCAGAAAGAAGATAAAAAAGTAATAAAAATGATGGTCACCGTGCTTGTTTTGACGTCACAATGCTGATAAATACGGCTATTTAGGACATTTGACAAGAACCCTGTGCAGCCCAAAAGTAAACAAAAGGGAGAGGTTGTTTCGATGATGCATGTAGTATCGCACAGAATTTGACTTTAATGTATTGTTTATCCACTTACACACCAGAAAAATGCCTTTTAATGCCCTTGTTTCTACTTTACGCTTCAAAGTAGATTTAAATTTGGACACGCGCTATTCGACCCTTGATAGCTCAATCCGTACAATTTAGTAAAACTGCCAAAAAACTGAACATAGATTTGTGCCAATCTTTTTCTCATCGAAAGGAAGCACTGTCTTTATTAAAATCATGAAATAAAAAATGGTGGTCACCGTACTCGTTTTTGCGGTAGAGCTGCAGAAAGTGCGCACCACATGCATTCTCTGCGATTTTTGAGAGAGGACTGGGGCGAGATTCAAAATGGCATGTATGTGAAAGGGGGGAAAAAGTAATAAAAAATCCGTTTTTACAGAATTTACATCGAGATATCACACTTAGGACACAATGTGATAAAGAAAGCGTTTAAATGAAAATCAAAGTGAGTAAGTACAAGTTTAACATCCACTCGGCGAGGTTCTCTGTGAGGACGTCGAACTCAGCAACACGTTTACTGCTTCCGTTATGCACATTCCTAACACACTGAGTCTCATCTCGGCAAGGAACAACCGCAAGCGAAAATTCCAATAGCGTTTCTCTTCAGTCAACTTTATTTTGATAATGTTACTTTAGACGCTCTTTATTACGCGTAGTAAGAGATGCGCAGTGCAAACCTTAAGCGTATTTAACTGTGAAAAAGAGAGCTGGACGAAGGCTTAAAGACGTATCTCTCGATAGTTACTACGTTCTAGTTGACCGCTTGAACTTTCCGTTCTCACTTTCGTACAGCTGGACTGTAACACTTTTTATAACACGGTTATTTCTAAAACGATGTCCGTTCGTTTACTAGAACTGTGTGTATCACAGGTTTTTGCCACGGGTTCCTAATTTTGTTTAACGGTCAATTCGCGAATGACGCGTAGCACTGCGTAGGAATCCGCTCAGCTGCCATGCAGTAAAAGTCGTGACATATGATTGGCTATTACTTAACCCTCCTGGGAATCAGGGTTCTCAGAGGAGATCTCAAAACAACTTAAGAGGAGTTTACAATGGTGATAAGGGGCCTAAATGGACTATGTGGGCAACCTCTCTTCTCTTCCTTTCATCCTCTTGTATGGTTGGCTTTGATTCACAGCTGGAGTATGAACCACGGGTAAGTTCTCTCTTGAAGCTGGAGCTCGAAGGGCTGGTGTTACAACAGGCATATCAGTCGTTTTCTTGGACTAAAACTTCCGCTAGTTTTGGAGACTGGGTTCGCTACGTAACTCTCCGCGCAAAAGTGAAGGTATGAACCGTGGACGTAGTTGTTCTTGTTGTCGCTTCCAGATAATGGCCTCGACTTGGACGTCCAAAATCCTGGGACTAACTTTCTGGGATTACGTAAACGTTGTTTGGTGGTCAAGTCAAGGTTATCCTTAAAAACGTCCTCTTTTGAACTTTTAACCCTGAGGTCACTGAGTCTAATTCTTGGCTTTCTGTTCATAAATAATTCCAAGGGAGACTTCCCTAAAAAGGTGGTCGTAGCCCTGTGTGTCAACAATAAGTAATAATGATTTGGAGGTAGCACATCCACAAAGTAGTTCCAGTTCGTCTACCTGATTCCTGGTAGAATTGGAAATTGGAAATGTTGGTTTTTGAGGAGAGGTAAAAACCGGAGTAACCGGAGAAAAACCTCTCGGAGCAAAGTAGACAACCAACAACAAACTCAACCCACATGTGGCGTCGACGCCGGGATTTGAACCCCGGCCCCATTGGTGGGACGCGAGTGCTCTCACCACTGCCCCACCCTTGCTCCCCACCCTGTCTTCTTTTGTTTGACTCAACTCTATTCTCGATCTTGCCCAATCTATCCTTGAATCCTCCCTTATGAGCGTTGCGTTAATTCATTGTTTCCAGGATGTCCAGGAGCAGTAGTGGTATGGAAAATGTCGTTCTCTAAAGGGATTGTTGAAAATCAAAGCTCGTAAAGCGGCCTCCCTTTATTACTTACAAGATGTTCGGGTAAACCAGGGTAACTAAAAATATGTCTTGAAGAAGCACAACGTTTGGCGCATGTGACATGCGTCGTAAGAACTACTTACAATATTTTAAATAGGTATCCTGACCACAACTGAGAACACAAATCTACGTGCAGACGTTTCCATGGTCCCCCTGGTAACGAACGTGAGGCGGGTGAGATTGATACTAGGGACTTAACAGATTCTTGACAAGTATTAGTTACATTAAAAGTCTCCTCAATTTGCTTTTCAAGTCCATGCTACCAAAAGTACCTTTGCACTTACTGCCTCATTTCAACCACTCCAAGGTGTTCCGCATGAAGGTCAGCCAGTTAAAGACACTGTAATGAGTCTGAAGCCACAACTCGTGACATTCAGCGGTAGAAAAACACCATCTTCACGCGAGAGGTCAAGCCTTCTGCTGTAAAGGTTGAAGTGCTGGGCCGGGAGGATCTGGCCAAAGATAAACCTGTTGTGAATACTACAACACTTTCCTAAAAGCTGCTCCTTCTTAGTTTTGATGGCAATCACCGAAACATTTAAAAACGTATCTCCTATGATTTCCTTCGATAAATATGACATTTACAGTCACTTGTTCTTCAGCAGACCTCTGAGCTTTAATGGGTTTTCTGGACAAAAACTCCGATGATCTAGTCATAAGCAGCTAAAAGTAACGCCCATCTTTTGATTATTGCAACCTCCATTTTGGGCACATGTTTGTGTTCCCGAGTAGGGTTATCAACTGTCTTTGATCCGTAAGAAGCTTGAAATGTCTGCCTGGTACTTGTAGGTGCTGACAAAATTAGGTGACGTCAAAAACAAAGGCAAATGACTCTCGTTAAATTCGAGAGTAATTTATTTCCTCACTGTTCAGTATCGTGGATTCATAAGCAACCAGTTGTAACATACCATCAGGTCCGGGTTGCCGTGGGATAGCTCCTACACTCAATGAAACAGCTTCCAAGAGCTAATTCCACCGTAGGATCAGGGTTACATGGAATTGAATCTAAACACAGGGCAGCCTTAATGTTTTCAAAAGCTTCTTGTTCAGGTTTTGACCATCTCCATGGTACCTCGTTACAATGCACTTTATTTGAGTGTCAATGTATTTAGCACGAAAGTACTAATTGGGGACACTATATTTCCACGTCACCAACCGGTGAAGGGACCGCCATTTTACGTGGTCATCCCAACCACGGGTAAAGGCCCTTCATTTCTCAGTTATTTTAAAACCCTGAGTATTGGTCCCGCTCTTTGGTCAAGCTCTCTACCGACTGAGCTAATCCTGCAGCTGTTAGGGAGGTAAGCCGGCTGTGTAATGGTGAGACAGTCTTTGTAACATGAATTTACCATGAACATTTCCTGATGCAAGGAATTCCTGCATCCTTTATGGCGTGCACCTTCTGGACAGTAAGTCAAACACCGGCCAAGCAACAGATGAAATGGTAATACCAGGGTACTCAAATCAAATCAAGCACCTTCGTACAGTGTTAGTTTGTAGTCTGAAATACACGATAACGGTTGTCCGGATGGATTTCGTTTAATTAGGTTTCCCAGAAACCATGATGTCATCAATGTGGCGCAAGCAGCCTGGAAGGTCTTTAAGGACGTTTGTAACGGTGCTTTGAAAGATAGACTCTATAAGTGAAACGTGTGTATTCATTTGATAGGATTCTAAATGACTGTTAATTGTGGTGTACATTCTACTTTCTGTCGTAAGCTCCAGTTGATGATATGCTTGCGAAAGGCCAATTTCGGTGAATTTCTTGCCTCCAGACAACTTAGTCGGTAGTTCCTACAGATTTGGGACTTTTACATCTGTAAAAACCTTTGAGAATAAACCTTTTGCAAATTTAATCCCCTTCATTATATTAGACCTGGTATTGTATTGTATCATTATGTTCTCTATTTAGGACAATTTTAAAAGGATGTGTAAATAAGTTATTCAGGCACTTAAACATAAAGATGGCACCATGCAGCTCAGCACGTCTTCTTGAGAGCAATTTCCACCCACAAGTTTATCTCTAGCCTCAGTGGCTTAGGTACGACTGATGGGTTAAATCTAAAATCATGCGTGCTGTTTTGTTTTTCCATTAAAGCCACGTTACCCCTATCTCCCCAAATAATATCAGCATAGTCGAAAATAGGTAGGAGGTAACTGTTAAAAAACATAAGCAAGCATATATGTATGTATATCTGTCTTAAAATACTGAACTAAGAAATGAAGGTACTTCCTTTGCCTTACAAGCGGCTAGACCTTCGCGTGGCTCGGATGATCACGTAAAATGGCGGTCACTTCTCCAGGTAGGGAAGTGAAAATAGTGTCCCCAATTGGTACTTTCGTGCTAAATATCAGCTGCAACTGGACCGATGTTATTCGGGGAAAATGAGCTAGGCATTCATAAAGTCTGCCTCCCCCCCCCTCCCTCCGTGCCCATCAAATACCGAACCGTCATGCAGTCATGAATTTCATGTGAAAATCTAGATACAAACAAAAACTCGCTCAAGTCTTCCAAATTCAACTCTTTTCGTAAGTCTATAAAAGTTAAGGACTAAAAACGTAATAAGTTTGCTCTTATTTTAAATATTTCAGCTGAATCGCTCAGCTTCCATCAGTCGATAGCCATGAGTGGTTGCGCAGCAGTCGCGTGACCTAAGGGCAGTCACGTGACAAGACCAAGCTCCCCGTCCTTAGTTATGTGTATTTGACGCGTTATAAACTGTTGACTAGCACGGTTTTTTAATCACGTTTTTTAATCACTCGTTGTCACGTAACAACGCTGAGAACCGTATTTACTGGTGTCGACTGTGAGAAAAAGTCGAAAGTTGTGATACTTTAATTTAAAAGAGACTTATATTGCGCAAGTACCCGTTAAAATGATCAAATGCGCATTACATCAAAGTATTAAAGGTCATAAAAACATAAAAAATCTATTAACAATACGAAATACAATAAGAATATATAAACTACTTAACAACAACAAAAGACGGAAAATATCGATATGTAACTAGTAGAAATTCATTTAACCATAAGCAGACTTAAGAAATAGCCTCTTGTTTTTTCCCGCATTCACTAATATCATAAAGACTTTCCTGGGTCATCATGGCTTGTCAAAAATAAAGCACAAACAGCGGTAATTAACGTTGTGAGCTTAAGTATTTTCTACATTTAGCATGCTGGTCAACATACTTTTTGAAAAGTTACCGTCGGTTAGAGATTATGTTCCTCTATTCTAAGAGTCTGTGCTAAGACAAGTTTGGCTGTATAAGGTTTTGTTTCGAGTTTTTTTAACCTCAAATTACAAGCACGAAAGAGTTTCATGTGGAAACTTAAAGTTTTGACCTATGACTTATGTTCAAAAGAAAACAAAGCCTAAAGGCTCTGTAGCCACGGTGGCGTGCCACTTGTGATCACTGCCACAAAATGGCGCCAATAAAAAACGTTTTTGTTGTAATTTTTTTGAAAATTTAATCGTTTTATCTAGTTTGTTATGGACATTATTTCGCGTCTTAGGAGATTATGCTCGAGAGAAAAAACTAAGTCAATTCAGTCGGCGAAGAAAGGAAATAATTTTTTTCTGATATAAATAAAGAAAATCTTGACATGTTATCGTGAAAGCAGCACGGTAGTTTGACACAATATTTCTAAAAATTATAATCTCTTTTTGAAATATATCAAAACAAAAAGAACGTCACGCAACCACAACCCAACCAGAAGAACCATGATAGATCGAGCTTAAGGTTTTTTTTTATCTTTCTTCAGTTCTCTAGAGTGTGAGTTGTACAAAGAAAACTGTCTGCTTCCTTATAAAATTTTATCCCTTAAGATAATATACCAGAAAAATGTACATTTTAATGCAATAAAAATAAATCTTATATTCATGTTACGTAGTTTACATTCCAGAAGTATTAAGAATAGCGCAGCTCTGCTTTAAATGCCGCAATTCTGTCAGCCCCCCTTTAGTTCTACAAGCGTTGGCAAGTATTATTTGAAGACCTTGAAGAGCGCTTAGGATAAGTTGTATGAGTTTCCGCTGTCGGCCACGAACTAGTCATGGAATTAGCTGAAACGTACAAATAACCACTTTAAAACTGCCTTTAAAAAAACACAGAAGAGAATAGTAAAGTTGTAGCCGAGCCGAGGTTCACTAAAAGATTGCATGTAGTCCAAGTAAAGAGTCCGATTTTCTCTATTTGTGTGGTGTGGTTCATAATACTCCGCCTTCATCTTACTAAGAAAAATTTGTCGATTTTACCAACATTAAAATTTAGTTTAGATTTTAGATTTTTCTGTTAAGTTGTGTTAGCTCCATTGTAATCGGATTTTCAGTTGTATATTATAAGTATTCAACTGTAGATACCAATTAACTTTTATATCTGATTGAAGTTCGACATACAACGACCAACTAGCTGTCTTTTTCTGTAAACCGTTTCAAATAAAGATTGAGGGATTTCTTGATTGATTGTCAATGTACAATAGAAACGTTTGTCTTGCTAATGTAAAGTTTAGAGATCGAAACTAACGAAACTGGCAGATGAAAGAATCATAGCAATGATGCCGTGACCCAATGTGGATTACAAACGATTAAGCGGAGCTACTATCGCACGAATTACTTAAAACAACACCGCAAAACTAACAAAAAAAACGGATTCTGCGGACTCATCATAGCGGCTTCCAAATTGGATAAAAGATCTAAAATTACCCTATACAACAGCAAAAGAAACATTGCGTTGGCCTATTCAAATTAGGATCAGTTAGTTACGAGTCAAACATAACGCTTATTTCGCAATTGTTGTGACTTTATGACCCTCTTGTTGGTATAAGATTAAAAAATCTTCGGAATTAGTAATCTTCGTAATCCCAATTGTACGGAATTCATCATTATAGTTCTAGAAGGTAGTGATACCTATTCGTATGTTTTTCGGACGCTTTTTATGTTATTATTCGGTCCAAAGAGGGTGAGAATGTCCAACAAATCAAAGTTTGTTCAGTTTGTGGTGTGTGCAAAGTAGTAATTAAGCTTCTAAGCGTTTCCCATTAGTGATTTGGTAATTCCTAGTAGCGGTGTGTTGGGTCACGCGTTTAAGAGTACTATAAGTTTACTAACTTGCATAATGAAAAGACATATTTTCGTGATTCTTTTGAACGTTGTCTGAGATTTAAAGTGTTAAGTACTCGATTTCCGGATTTCTTCACTTAAGCCAAGTGTTATAAATTGTGTCTTGCAACTTCAGCCACGTACACCGAATCATAGACTTTTGCACGATATCTCGCTTTTTCGTCAAACTAATAAGAAGGCAGTTGTAACAGCCACCTCACTAAAACAAGTCTTTATTAAATATAGATTTTTTATAAAAACGACTAAATTCTGCACTTTTTTCCAAAAACTATCGTTCCCCTCGACAACTGTCGTTCAAAATGAAGGACAAGGGTTGCGGTTTCTCCGCCTCAATTAGCGGCTAACCGCTTTTATACCACAACAGTTTTAATCGACATTGAAAGGTGTGGAATGAAGTATCGTGCTGTTATGAATTATGCTCTCAAGTCTTGCCAAGAATATTGACTAAATATTGACTAATGACATGATTGTGTTTAACGTTCGCGCTTAGACTTCTCAGGTCTTGGTAAAGAAAGAGTACTGCCGTGTGATAAATGTCTGTAGTTCTGTACGTGAGAAAGTGGTATTCAGCTCTCTGGACGAGGTCAGGCCTCTACCCAACAAACACATGCGCGCGACTTTATCGCCCGCTTAGTAGCCAGGCCTTGTTTAGTCCTTTTTCACGACTACTCCCTCTTCTCTCCCTCGCCGTTCCAATTTTTTATTACGCTCCGTTCTTCATTTAACCCCGCTCCAATATCTATCAGAAGAATTGAAATTGGCTGAAAGTGCCTAGCACAGCGCTCGAGCTCCTTTACGTGCTAACCTGAGCAAATTTTCCATGCTTTAAGTTTCCGCGTTCTGTGGAGTAATTAAGGAACCCACCAGAAGAGGCTGTCTCCACAAAGAGGTGTTCGGAGCGCCATCTCAAGGACTTGTTTTCCTTATACATGCAAATTCCCATAGTTGCGGAAACAGTTAGTGCCAGAAAATTGAACAATAAGTATAAAATGAAACAACCTTGGCAATCTAAGAACACGTTTCCTGGGTGTAAGGAATGCGGCAAGCTGCTTATGCGAATAATTCTCGTAATCTAACGTTTACTCTTTGATTTCAAATCATAACGGTATTCTACTAAATTGAGCCGATTGTGATATCTAATATGTGAGACATAAATAAAAAATCAACCAACAAATATAGCAATAATCATAAACATATGAATACTGTAAATTGCAATAACAAGTGCAAAGAAATCGTTTGGAGTCATAGATCTCGTATGAGGTTTGCTATTTCAGTGCTCCAAAAGTTATGAAGTTAAGTGTGGGAAAAAATCGATCGGCAATTACTTCATTCATTCAGCCACAATATCCCTGCCTTTACCTCTGAATCAATATGGAGAGCCAGGCATTCGTTAGTCAAACTAAAGAGCGGAGAGACTGCGAAAAGGAACAAACACGCTATTTGCTGTCTTTTTACGAAGCTAAAAATTTGGCACAGTTTTGTTAATTAAGACTATACTTAGGCTTTTAAACCCTTTCCTGTCGTTTGTTGCAACAGATGGGAAGTATTGAGATAAATTGAAAACAACACTCTATTTGCTATCTTTTTACAAAGCTAAAGATTTGCCTTCCCGGCATCACTTGAATTCCAAAACTAATGGTCCAGTTTTGTTAATTAAGATTGTATTTAGGCTTTGACCTGTTGCAAAAGATGGCCAGGATGGAGATGGATTAAAACCAGCTTTTTCAAGTTTTAATGCTAAATGTAAAAATCACCGAAACATTGTTTCGGATAGTGTTCCCTGATGAAATCAGATTGATATCTACTTAATATAAATTTCTCACGGAGCATTTTTTTATAGCACAGATTGACCTAAAACATAGCCCCCTTAACAATGTGAGATTTCGGAAACTGTTGTTTCAAGAAGCGATATCGGGAAAGAAATGTGATGAACTGCATTTGTAAGCGTTGAAAAGGAACATCTTTTTATTTCACTAAACAAAAGTTTTTCACATTTTTCTGGGGTCTGTACCGTGACCGCATACCCGAAGTTGACCGTACCGTACTACTGATTCAATCCCACTATCTAAATGAGCCGAAAGCGGCACTTTTTTAAAACATTATTTTTAGGATAGGGATTAACCGGTAAAAGCCCCGAGGATTAGGGGTTGGAAAACTTTTTGTCGGTGTGACGGTATTGAAGAACTCCACTGGAGACCCTCGTCTTGGTCGTAATCAATTATCCCTTAAGACTGTTTTGAACTGACGTCCTTAAGTGAAAAAAAGGTGCAATGCAACAACCGTGTCATATACGCTATTTACAAATTAAATGAATCCCTTGTAGAATTGATTAACTGCGGGCAATGAAAGTAATGCCATTGTGTTAACATTTTCTCGTCGTCAACGTTAGCTGCTGTTGACATGGTGACGTCATCCGGCATTTGGCTGAGGAAGAGAACCCTGGAGGATACGTTTTCTTAATCAACCTTCTCCAGACACGTTTCAACTGGTCTCGCTCTTATGAAAAAAAAAATTGCTTTGTTTGATCTTTACTTATGCATGTCAGACTCAAATAATCGTCCTCCACTTAGCATTCCCACAATTAAACAAACAACGCATGTAGATTTTCAGTTTTTCAGAAGCACAGACGAGGCTGACACCACATTTCTCAACTGTCTTGAATATTTTAGCTGAGTAGGCGTGTTCCGAAAATATACTGTTTCTTAGCTAACAAAATGGATTTCCTTTTTGGGTGGAGAGGGGAGGATGAAAGCAAAATATAGGTCTTCCTTCTGTAACAAGAGAATGCGGATTGTAAATAATGCTACTCTGAAAGACCTGAAACAATAATATCACATGTCAAAATATTGATGGGGGTTTGACAGAAGGCTGCTCAAACTAATATTACACACATAACGAGATCAGAAGCTTAGTGATAGCAAATCTGTGATCACAACTGGTACCTTCGACACGGAGCGTTATCAAACCAGGTTGATTCACTCTCCATGGAGTCACATACAACTGAAAACGGCGGCAGCGAGTTTGGGATTGCAGGCAGCACTCAAACGTTGGGTCTCACTTCGACTAGCAGCAGTACTGCACTGTTCAAGAACAACAAGCGAATACGTTTGGTGCTTATAACCCTGTGCTTTGTTCTGCTGGCTGCTTGCATTGTGCTCTCAGTTTTCCTGGTCTTGAACATTCGCAAGGAAGACAAGAATGGGGGAGAAAGAGATGGAGTAACTTGCCCAAAAAGTGCTCAGCAGTGCAGCTCCGAAACATGTCTGGAAGTTGCATCCAAATTACAAAAGAGTATGAACGAGACCGTGAATCCATGTGAAGATTTTTTTCAATATTCCTGCGGCTCTTGGATCAAAAACAATCCAATCCCATCCTCCGAAGCCGGGATATCTACTTTTGCTGTACTAAAAAAACAAGTCTACGAGCAGATTCTGTTTTTGTTGCTAGAGGATGCTAGTGGTCCTAAAGAAAACGCTGTATCAAAGGCAAGAGTCTACTTCAAATCCTGCATGAACGAGGATGACAGCAATAACAATGGGACAATCGAGTTAAAGCGTCTTATTTATCGATTTGGATCCTGGTCATTAGACAATGGCACATGGAATGAGTCAAGATGGAGTTACATTGATAGTTTACGGAAGATTCACAGCGACTTCTTCTCCATTTCTCCCCTCTTCGAACTTTACATTGTTGCAAACCCTTACAACTCTTCAAGAATGAGTCTAAAGGTAACAAAAGTTAAAAATAAACAATTAACGTTATATTTTGTAAAGAGTTTTGCCATTAGTTGATTTCAGTTTCTTGAACTGCGTCAATTACTATTTCGTATCTGGGTGGCGACGTATGTAGCCCGAGGCAACCCAATGTCGCAATAACTTGAGTTAAAATGTTATAAAGATAACCAAGATCTTTTAGTTGTTTTTGCTACATATTACGAGAGATAAGGCAACTAATCCACAAGGAGAGTAATCAAGTTGAAGATAAGCCAACAATTTACAGGTGCATTTTATTAAAGATATAGTTAATGAAACCCCCAAATTAAATGTCTGGTCCAGATTGCTAAACTTGTGGCTTTTTAAGTCTACCCAAAATTTGATCCTGCGCAAATTCCAAACATTCACGCTGAAAATATTATAATACAGACGGGATCTTTTAAGTACACGGACGGACTTTCATTGTTCATCGCTTAGTTTAATCTGATTTTTAACGGAGATGACCAGACGAAATCGTTCAAATTAGTGGGCGTGTTCACCAAACTCCATGACACAACTTAGTGCTCCTCAAGAGGCATGTGACACTATGAAATTTTACAGAGCAAAATCAGCCTTATTTCATTTGGACACTATTGTAGTCTGAGATGAGCAATAATTTAACATAGCCACTAGGTGGGAAGTTCAATTATCATGAATAGAGTTTCAAGTCTGTTTCCTAAATAGGCAAGTAGTATTATTGAAGGGCTTACCACTAAGAGTTTCATGGTTTTTTTGGTTCTCAAATGGACAGGTTCAATACTACCGCTGATGGTTCAATATTTTAGTGTGCTAGTTGGTCGTTACACCACGTACTACAAAAACAAACGATCAAATTACCGACCAATTTTGACGTTCTTATGACACTGACACACCCATAAGGCTAGTTAGCTGGTTTGAGTTGTTATGTCTACTGCTCGGGTTCGTGACACTTGCACTCGCTTGTTTAATTAAATTGTCCCTTTAAATATTTCGATTAAAATTGTTGTTTGTTCCGGAGATGTTGACATAGGCTGCTATCATTTTCTCCCTGATATGTTTCTTTCCCACTGTCTTCAAAAAAGACCTCCTAGTCGCAGTTTGACGTTGGTAAGGATGACTAACTAGTTCTTTGGGTTGCCTTTCCTGTTCCGTCCAAAGGGAGACCAATATTACACTTTACTAGACTGAGTTAGTTCTCTCGGAAAGTCATTTTTGTTTTTTTTAGACAGACCACCCCAGTCGAAGCTTCCCCGACGACAGTATTCATGGCCTGAAAAAAGTGTCATATCAGAAATGACCTTGACTATTGTTAGTTACCATTTTCTGTACATATGGAAACAGAACGTCAACCTCAATTTTGAAGCCGTCGTTTTCGGCACTCTTCACTAACAAACAGCGCACTACGAACTCGCACTGGAGACGTGTACGCTAAACCAGTTCTATCGAAGACTTTCAACCTTTCAGTGTACAGCTGCTGACAATTAAAATTAGCTGTTACTTCTAAATCAATTAAGGCACATTCCTGGGAACACTTTAATCCACCAAATTGTTCGCGCATTTCCCAAAATTCAATAAGGCTTCAAGAGCCAACCAGATCAATAGATCAGTTATCTTAATCTTCCAGCTTTGTTTTTTGACTTTCCATGTTAAAAAAACTTTTCGACGCACTGATTTGCAACCGCATATGGCCGGAAGTAGAGCCGGGCTTTGGACTCTGTTATTCTTGCTGATCAAGGTAGACAAAACAGTCATTGTGCGCGAAATCTAGTGAGTAGCAACCAGGAAAAACTGGCAACATCTTGTACTGAACAGCCGTCTCTCATCGCTCTTCGACGCTCGAGACACTTCCCAGGAGCGAGGAGAAACGGCTCAGTATCCGCAGACTAAAAAAAGTTGTCTTTTCAACTTAATAGACATGTGTAGACAGGTGTACTCAAAAAAGCAGTGCCCCCAAATTTGCGGCTCAATTCAGTAAGGTCATGCATCTTCTAATAATTCAATATTTTTCTATTCGATTAAATGTCGATGTTTTTCATTTTGTAGATTACCCCTCCAAGGCTGAGTCTTCTTCGTGATCAGTACTTTGCAACGGACAACAAGGTAGAATTATACTTAACGCCAAGTGTGGGGAAACAGGGACGGGCCACTGCAATCGGATTTAAATTAGCAGTCTAATTGGTTCAAAAGTGTCACCAGACAATTTGACCAATCAAAAACTGTCGTCATCCAATGCCAAATTAAATTCGGAACCTTCCCAAGTGTCCGCTTAATAAAGGTTTGTAAAGACTGCACAATGTTTGTTAACGATAAACTTTCAACGGTTACTCTGTACTGTGATAAAGATCCATGTTGTTAAGGAAGCTAAGGAAGCTTTGCTTTAGTTTGAGCAAGATTTTCGTTCTAATCTACAGTTTATTGACACCTAAATGTATTGATTTATCTTTATTAATCGACTACAAAACGTATTTCAAGGACGTAATCCAATACTGCTATTGTCAATTCAATCCGTAGACTTTCAAAAGTCCTTCGTCGGATTTCTGGCCCTCTCGCGACTGCGTCGCCAAATACAATATATTTTAGTGTCCGCGTTCGCTTAATAGAGGTGTCCGCTGAATAGGGGGTCGTTATAAAGGGAAACATAAGGCGTTAACTTCGGGACACGGCTTAGCGTCCGCTTAATAGAGGGTGTCCGCTTAATTGGGGGTCCTCTTAATAGAGGTTTCAGTGTATTTAAAAGCCACCTTAGAGTAACACAAAAGGGCAGGGTATGAATACTTTTATTATTTTCTCAACTTACGGAACTGTTGAGCCCGATTTAGCCAAATTTAGCCAATCAGAGTGGCCGCATAGTTCCCAGCCTGTGAGCAAGGACTTCGATAGAACGCGCGACTCCCCAAACGCAGAGCTTGATCTTAGACTACCAAACCTTCCTAACTGTAACAGAATAACTGCTTCAAACAGCGAGGTACAGTTATAATAATTACAGCAAGTACAAAAGAAAGGTTGGACAAAATTGACAAAGACGCTTAAAACGGGATGAAATTGTTCTTTTTAATTCCTAAAAAACGTCCGTTTTGTTAATCAGACAAGGTTGGCCTACTTGAAATACATGACGAAAGTTGGAGAATTACTGGGAGGTGGAAACAACACGAGGCAGCAAATGGAGGATGTAATGGAGCTGGAAAAGGAGCTGGCTAAGGTGAGTCATGATAACATTTGTTTTACTGCTAAAACTAAAACACAGTGCGACTTCTAAGATAGCGAAACCAAGTTGAGAAAGCGGGGTCACGATTTTCTGGCATTACTTCAAAAAGAGCCTAAGATCATATTGAAATCAAAGAATACCCTAAAATGATTTTATATTGATCGAGGGATGATGTCTCATTGCTCTGATGGTCTACCTAAACTAAAAAATGCATGCATTCTTTGCCTTTCAATAACTATATTTCCAATTAAATTTACCTTGCATTGGGAACAGACATAGCTCGGAGAGCCTTGTTTCCGGTGTTTTCAGTTCCTGTGAAATTTAGCAGAACCCCTGCAATCTTGCCTGATTTAATGGATGACGTGCCAGCGGTTCAGCAGTTCTTACCTAAACAGTATCATGGAGCCCTTACCGATCTCCTCCGGCCAGACCTACCGTCCTCTCGCCCACAGGAACATGAACGTAGTTTTGTTGATGAACAATATAGTGACCTTAGCTCCCCAGCCTCGTACCCAGGCGCGTTCTAGCCGAGTCGAGAGCGACTGGGATTTTGGTTTCGCGCTAGGTGTCATGGGAAAGGCGAAGAGAAAAACGCGCTTGGCCGATTACAATTTCAAAATGGCAGAAAGTAACTATGCGAAACTAGAGGAAAAGAAAAAGAATCATTTAGAGTGTTTTTCAGCGAAGGGAAAGTTCACCAGCTCGTCCTGAAGGACAGAATCCCCTGTCCTCACATTCTTCGATACAATAAGAAGCACTTACCCTGTAAAGAAAGGTGATGTAAGGATTCCTCTATGCTCGTCATAATTATACCAGTCGAGGTCGAGGGTGCTCAAAAAGCGCTGCTAATCTTTGTTTTCAAAAGTATACCGAAAACAACGAAAAAACCATATTAAAATTCTTATAACATAGACCTCGACATTCTCTCTCCTCAAAATAGCGCAAGGAGAACGGTTCACAGCCCATATCCAGAAATCGGAGTTCTCTGGACAGAAATGGAACCAAATCTGCGAGGCGTCTCACTTTTCTCGTTCACCCTTCCCAGCGTCCTTTGCGTCCACGCTAAACGCTACCATGGTCCATTGCGCGATACTCCTTGATGGCTAGTGTAGTCGCGTTTTCCGTTTTCCACGCTTGAGACGCCGAGGAACGAGGCAGTTAGCTCTTAGAGTCTTAGAGTCCTTAGAGTCCTTAGCCACATCTGGACTCTTTGAGTAACCAGAAGGTCATAGGTTCGGCTACTGGTGGCCGGAGTACTCGGATTTTTTTTTCTTTCGAGCCGCCTGTGTCACTGACTGAAAACAATCAAACTTTCTCACAAAAAGAAGACATGAGAACAGGGTCTTGAAAAGTACTCTCGGGATCCGGGAATTGACTAAAATATAACAAGGAATTCGGTAAAAAGTATAACGCAAATTTCTTGACGGGATATGAGATCTTACCGCTTTTGGGGAATCGGGATTCGCCAAAATCGTGGCGCGGGATGCGGTATTGGGAAAGAAAACGGTATTCGGGATACAGGCGAGAGATGGTCGGGATGCGGGATTGTCTTGAAAAAGGAGGGGGAATGCGGGACCAGGACCCACCCTCCCCTATTGTCCTATTGTTGGAATCCGGGATTTGACAAATATACAGCGGGATTCGGGAAAATGCCAAATGTTTTGACGGATAAGGGATTTTACAGCTTTTCTGGAAGCGGGATTCGCCAAAATCTTGGCACGGGATGCGGTACTGGGAAAGAAAACGTTCATTTCGGGATAGAGATGCATATGACAGGAGGTAGGGACGGGGGATTGTAGTGAAAAAGGAGGGTAAAGCGGGATAAGGACGTCCCCTTCCAGACCCCGCTGAAAAAATTTGTAACAAATATAAAGTAACAAAGGGAAATCCCAGTGACTGTGTATTATAATCAAAGCAGAAGGGCAAAAAATCATTACAACTGTGTATTTTCTCTTGGCTTGTAGATCACTCCTTCAAAAAGCGAGTTATATGCTAATATGTATAAGACAATGAACATCTCTGACCTCGAAAGCAAGGCTCCGGGTCTCGCTGGGGTACGTAGTTGTTTAATATGTTCTAAATGAGTTTTCAGTGAGTTTAGGAAAGGTTATATGGCCTTACAGGGTTTAAATTCCTGATATGGTAGCGTTTTGGCCCCATACATTCATGCATGAAATTTTCTTTTATGAAACAAACACTGCGTGTTGAATTGGATAAAAACTTGGCATTATCAGAATTTTAACTCCTGCAAACACAAGAACAAAAGGCCTTGTAGCTCCCGCTTTTCAAGTTTCTGTAAAATTTCCCTGCTTGATCTTCAAACAGTGCACAATAATTATTTTAATCTTTCTTTCCCTTTTTCCGTTCCCCCAGCAAAAAGTGTTCCACTAGCTACAATTCATTACTCGTAAATAGTTTTATTGATCTCTATTTGTCACTTTGCGATGTAGTGGTTGCTGGAATCTTAAGAACAGTTCACAGCAAGTAGAGTGCCATATTTCAGTTCTCAACAGCTATCACTTGCAAACTGCTGAAGCCTGCTTTAATCTATCCTCGCCTTTGTTTTTCAGTTCACGTGGGAAGAGTATTTTAACGACCTGCTGCGACCTTTTAATTTGTGGATAAACGCCTCAGATCAAGTAATCGTGCCCTCCCCGGAGTATCTACGGAATTTGTCCTACGTAATTAACGGTACAGATAAGAGGTTAGGAGAGTTTTATTTCCTAAATGGATCGGTTCTATGACGAATGACCACAATAAGCTCTTAAGCTTCCATACGCGAATAAATTGTCGCAATTGTCTTACTTTGAGTTGTTTAGGACTGTGAATGGCGACAAAAAAGTTCCTCCGTTCGTTCAACCAACCATTTCGTGAAAACAGAATTAATTTACGCGCACCCAGCTACTTGCTTAGAATTCTGATTGGACTGACAAGTCAGCGACCTGGTTTGGTCTAACGACAATCAATTGAAAATGGCGACAAGTATTTGTCACGTTTTCAAGTTGTCGCTGATAAACGCTTTGTTACTCAGCGTCAAAACTACACTACTTTGCAGAATAGGCACCTATTTTTAAGATAGTTGCATTTGTATAAACACCCTTCTCAGGAATCAAACTTCCTATCAATAGCCAGTTTTGCTTTGACCATTTTAAAATTCCGCACGGAGACTGGGTCGGCGAGGAGTCGAACTGCACTGTGGGACTCTTTTGGAGAAAGAATTTTCTGAATTTTGTTGCAGTTTCCTGCGCAACTTCGTTAATAGCCAATCAAAATGCCTGATAAAGCGTCCTCAAAACAATCCCACAGTGCAATTTGACACAACACGGACCCAGTCTCTCAACTTTAAAACGGTCAATTATGAACGCGCGGCATGCAGTCACCAATTCAGTAACAAATCCGGATCAATTTAGGTTTTTGGGAAACTGCCGACCTACCCCTCCACTAAGCCAACATTATCATTTACTTCTCACTTAAGGCAAAATGTCGGCTTAGGGGAGGGGTAGGTAGGCAGCTTCCAAGAAACCTCGTTATTTCATCTCCCTAGGACCCTGTCGAACTACATGATGTGGACCCTTGTGCGCTTTTTTGTTCCCTACTTGTCACGTGACTACCGCGAGGCTCTACTAGAATATGACAAAGAAATCCAAGGAACAAAGACGGCCAAGCCTCGCTGGTTACATTGTATAGAAGAACTGAACAGTTATTACCATGGTCTCACATTCGCAGTTGGTTACATGTGGATAAAAAACGTGTTCGACAAAGACATTATACCATTTGTGAGTATTCCTTGTCGCTGTCGATTTGAATCCGATCAACTTCCGCTTTCCCGATGGCAAATGTTGATATATTTATAGATGTATTTATTAAACTGAAGATAAGTTCCTTTTCCCTTTTTACATTTTCCTCATTCTCTGTTTTAAAAGGAAGTGCATTACAATACCTTGACGCATGACGTCGCGGCAAACATGTTAGTGTATACACTGAATAGTTTTGGCATTGAAGGCCCATCTCTAAAAGGGAGGCCGCGGTGACACGATGGTGAAATGTCCTATTGAGATTATTTTCTCAATATCCAAATAGTGCGTTTCATCTAATTATGTCTCAAACCGCTGTTATAAAAAGAATTAACCCTAAAATTGTTCTAAAGAAAATTTCAAAACTGAAGTTTAAAAACCGGATTTTAAAAACTCCTATTTTTTAAAAACACGATTAAAAAGATTGGGGGAAAAAAGTTTATAATGAAAAAAGCAGTACGCGGGAGATATTCCAAAGCAGGAATAGCCGACACAGTATATTCTTACCCTATTTCTGACACATTTAAACTATCCCTGCACTTTTTAGAAAAGGACCTGAACTCCTTTTTTACATTGACGTCAATTTTGGGGGACTTGTAAAGCATATTCGCTGACTGCTGTTGTTTTGTAACAGATCGAAGAGATGATGACAAATATCAGGGCAGCATTTAAAGAGGAAACGAAACGTTATGAGTGGATAGATGAGCAGACACGGAAAAAAATTGTCGAAAAGGTTTGATCTAGTTAACATTTATCCTTTAAGAAATGTGTTTAGACTTGCCATAAGTAAACCTCACGAGTTTTTAGGCGAGTGGGTCAAGCTTTCTAGGCTGCGAAGCAGGGCCGGCCAAGCGCGCGAGATGTGGCCATTATTAAATTGGACAAACGACTTTTTTGAAAGTCTATAATGTGTCAATCCCGGTCGTTTTTGTTCTGTTTAATTAAATTTCATCTTCCATAAGGTATTTCTAAAGGATGTGCAAGGATGTGCAAAAAAATTGAGCAATATAGTTATCTTTTCTCAAAATAAATATGTTGGCACCAATCAACACCAGCTTCAGTGATCAAACACTTGTGACTTGTTTATTTAATACACTTTCAAAACTTATTCTAAATAATCAGCGTATTGGTTATACCCTAAACCTTGACGCCATCTTGGCACGGAACGTTGCCATACCAATTGTGTAATTATAAAATGATAAATCCACGTTAAAATGTCGCCACAGAATTAAGGAGCAATTTGTCCCCTGTGATAGCGGAGCTCCACGCGCGGTGCCGCGGAGCCCCATAGCTAAGGAAATGTGGTAATCTACCCATTCGAGAAAATTTAGTAATCACGTGACCTTACACCGAGCGAGCGAGCGATCGCGAGCGACCGTCCGTCCGCACCACAGGCATACCAATGTAAAATAACCCAATCAACAGGTATGGCAACCCAAATGCAACTCAAGGTTTTATTTGGAAGGAAATCACATGGCCGCCTGGACTTTTAGAAAGAGAAAACAACAACAAAGTCGTGTCTTTTTCGGCGTCATTTTTTATGTTTACGCTAACGTAGATAACAGAGAAAGGGCTAGAGCGAGTTATTGAAAACAAAGGAGACGAATTTCGTAGCAAGCAAAACATGGAAATTCAAAGAGGCGGTGAGAAAATGTTAGCGGCCAGCAAGGTGAAAATGAGCGGCAGTGAAAAATAAAAGCGAACATGAACACAGAAAACAAAATATTGGGTAAGCACATACGACAATTTCCCCATAAAAATAATGTGTAACCAGGAAGTTTGACGTTTTAGTAGTACAAAACAGCGTTGTAGTAGTGCAAAACAACGGTAAGGGAAAGACAAAACAGCGTGCTGCACGTGCAAATGTGTGCTGCACGTGCTATTTGTTTTGTTTTGTTTTCTTTTTTTTGTTGTTAATTAGATCTATTAGTCTTGAAGCCATTTTCATTGCCGTCCCCGTTTAGCGTTACGCGATTTAATTTTTTTGGTTTACACGTATTATTAACCAGAGCTTCTCTTTTAGCCCTGGCTAAATGTATATATTATTATTAGGGGAATAATCATTGCAGGTACAGTTTGGATTAAGTCCTCAAAAAGAAAGGGAGAGGATTCTAACTGACAGACACTTATTTTCTCTCTGAAGGAAACCGCAATGAAAAACAAAATTGGTTTTCCAGAGCTCTGTGCCAATGAAACGTTACTCAACAGTTATTACGAAAACGTAAGTTGGAAATTTATTTGGAATTAGTTGAAAAGGAGCAAAATATCCAGTATATCGTCCTATTTCCGGACACGTTTCGCAGTTATCACAATAACTTACCCCAGAAAGGTTTGAGCAAGCTGATACTTTCCTAGTGTAGTTTCTTCCTTTGTTAACATGTCCTAAAGACTGGCTGGTTGAACGCCAAAGGTTTCTGCGTAATTTTTAAAAATATCGTTTAAGTTGAGCGGCCTATTCTCGGACCGGTAGTCCCTATTCTCGGACGTTCGTTCGTACACGACTAATCCTGTTCATCATGTTAAAAAACGTCTCGTTGACGAAAAAAGGAGTAACATTGAAAGTAAACAATCCCTTTTCCTGAGTTAAAAAACAAGTTAAAGTCGGTTTTAGTGAGTCCATTCCTCGAGTATTCATCGCAGATTTAGTGCGCTTAATTTGGAAATTGCACATTTAAGTTAATCCCGACGGCTGGCTGTCAGACCAGGTAAGTTTCCGCTAGAAGCAGCTGGGGAAAATAATATTCTTCGCTCTTCTTTTACGAAACTGTTGTCGAACTTGAATATGTGTTTGGCATCCGCGCTGTCCGAGAAATAGGCATACCTCAAAAAAACATACCAAGTTATTCCCGTGTTCTTGGTCAAAAATGTGAAACAGTTAACTCATAATTCTTACGTGGAAGCAGACCTTGTTCCTTTTCGCCTGACCTTCTCCAAAAGGTAGTTATTTCTGTTGAGTATTTGGCGAGAACAAGGTGCAAACTGGAACGATGTATTAAATTCAAGGTGTGAAGAAACCCATTTTACCTACCTTCACAAGATCTTCAAATTTTCCCGCCTAAACCGCAACGAGACCTGTCCCAAAAAGAATTAGCGAAAGTAGACTAACCAATAACTCAACGGGAGACTATCTTTCGGGTTTTAGTTAAAGCCTAGGAAGATTACGAAACATTAATGCGTACAGTCCGAGTATGGGTGCGTCCGAGAGATGGGCACACATACTGTCCTTAAATACTTTGCGCGAAGCTACGCGATTGTAGCCCTGTAGGATTAATTCCAAAAATTCGAGACGTCTTCACTAACCAAGCAAATTTTATGCCAGAAAGCCTTCAACGTTTGAATTTTTAAAAGAAGATAACAAGTTTAGTCTGCCTCAGTCAAATGATAAAGCACCCTAGCTTAATTTCCCACAATCCGAGTTTCCATCTCAGCTCATTATTGATTTCATAGGTAATGTTTTTCAGGATAGCTAGATGAAGCTAAATTAAAGGCACTGATTTTTCTAGATTTTATTAGGGGCACCCAAAGAGATTATAGCTCAAAACCACTCAAACATAGCATCGTTTAATTAAAGTAATTTAGTAGTTAAACGGTAGATATAGGCATATTTTTGTCCCCTAAAAATCTTACATCTGTTCGGATTTCCAAGCTGAAAGTCTATTGATCGGAAAATTATAGGGATCAAAACTTACCTTTTCGAAAACTTCAGCCAGAAAAAAGGTTCCCGAAAATTCTAGGTGACCTTTTTAGGGTAAAAATTCGTTTAAAATGGGCAATTACACTATTTTTTGGATGTTCGAAAATCCTATAGGAGAGGCAGGCAAGTAAGAAATTTTACAACAAATGTTTCGAAAATTCTAGATCTCAAATCGTCTTTCGAACAGATATTTTCCGAAAATTGACGTTGGGTGCCCCTGATTTTATCACCTCTCGGGCGACCCCATTTTTTCCTTTACAAAAATTCAATTCACAAAAAAAAACTTCCCACGAGCAAGCTATCGTCCTAGGAGATGGGAGTAGGGTTGATAACCTGTTTGAAGGACATAAAATGTTAAGTGATAGTTCTATAAAACTGATCACAATTCAAAGAGCGCACAGTTAGCATTTGAAACACATGACTTTGATACCCAGAATAGCCAGAAATGGAGAGTTAATCAACAGTAAAATAATTTTCAATTTAATTTTAGCTGAGTATTAGTACTGGCAATTACTTTGTGAATGCCTTGGATGTGATGAAATGGCAAACAAGGTCAATTCTCTCAACTCTCAAGACCCCGGTGGATAAAGAAAAGTAAGTAAGATGCCGAGTACAAGAAGTCTTTTTTCTTTTAGTCAACTGTCAAATTACGCCCAGGGGGTACTCATGGGAATTCTTGGTGGGGGGATGTACCTCACGGTTCTCCAAATCCTGACCCTATTTCAGACCAAAAAATGTCATTTTTTACACCTGTTTTCAGACTTGGCCTCTAAGAAATTATGTCATCATTACTTACTTAGAACCCAAACAAAAACGATCTCTAAAAATCTGCTTCAAATTGGCATACTTCTCTTTCTTTCTCACTGATATGGAATTGAAACGATAAATACGTTCCGCATGCACTCCAGTAGTTCCCTTGAAAACCATACCCGATGCCAGACCAAAATGGGCAAAGTCTATACCCATTTTCAGACCAAAGAGGCCCAAAACAATACCCTTTGGGGCGGCACGTACCTATATGGCTTAAATAAGGGACTACACCCTAGGCAAATTACGTGGTACTTGTGCATTTTAGTTATTTTACTTAGCCTGAGAATAAAACCGCTTCTCGTGGCTCCTAGTCCCAGCGTCAAGAAACACCATGACATGCGGCCTTATTGCAATTCCAATGTTATCCCTTACTTAAGTTTAATTGCTTGCCAACCAATTAGTTCAGTCACCTACGTGCAAACGGACGCAACAACATTGTCCGGCCAACAATGCTGGGAGTTGTTGCGTCCATGTTGGCAGTAGTATGCACACGGATAGGATACAACAACTCCCAACAATGTTGGGACCTGCAGTGCATCACGGGAAGGATACAAACCATAAGACTTTGTAAACTCCAAGGAGACCATGTGTAATGCGCGTGCGTGGCCCCAACAATGTTGGAAGAGCTGGGCAAACGGATCTAACATTATTAAGCTTCGCTTCGGCCATCAAAAGAAATGTTGGAGTTGTTGGTTCAAAAGTTTGACACCGGTCAACTACCGACAACACCCAAAAACTTTCGACGGGGTGCGCAAACGGACATGTAACATCCCAGAGTCCACTTGCATGGGGCTTAACACACCACTGTAACAGTTGATCGCAGTGATTATTGCTGTGCTCAGACCTTTTGTGAGCTTAAACACGAAGAGTTTTTTAAGACACGTTTCTTACTGGCCTTTGACCATTCTGTAAGTACGCGGAATACGATTTTCCAGACCAGATTGTACTATGAGTATAGAGGAAAACCAAACTTTAAAATTTGGGCATGTTGAATAAACTGAAAAGTTCCCACAAAATACAACTCCGTGTATCAAACAAAGGTATCTAAAAATAGACAGCCAACCAGCCATATAACTAATGTACCCTTATTTCTATTAACTCCTTACAGATGGTTTACTGGACCTCAGCTGGTCAATGCTTTTTACTTACCAAACACAAATGAAATAAGTAAGAAAAATTTCTATGTTTTTTAGTTATGTCAGCTATTGAACCTTTTTAACGTAAAACGTACTCTCCCTGAGGGCTTTTGCACGCGAGTGTTGTATAAATTCTTGTGTTTAAGTTTTAAGCTTGTTATGTTGGTGGAACCACGAGGCGCGAGCACCTATTTTCGGACAGCCGTTTTCGCATGTTTTTAGGCATCTGTAGAATTCAGAGTCTCGAACTTCCTGCTCAAAGGAGTGATTCGAGGTCACGTGGGTTCCCACGCCAGTAAACCCATAGAAAGTGTGGTGTCTTCCAAATATGGTAAGCACCAGTTGGTTATGAAGAATTACTGAGCCGAGGAATTGCAGCCAATCAGAAAAGGCGAAATATTTTGAATGAATAATAACGAACTTTGTAGCATTGCGCACGATTTATGTTCAAGATGATTTCCACATATTAAGTGAAGTATTTTGCGGGTTGTTTTGAAGATTTTTGTCATGCGGTGTTTAGTTTATTTCATGTTTGTACTTGACCGTGCTTGTTTGTAGATCTTAAGAGTACTCCGTATTTGTGTTGACAGGTTTTTTATTATTATTTTCTTTTTAATGAGTTTGTCAATGTAAGTGTTATTTATCTTGTGGTTTTAAATTCGAGTGTTGGTCCTTAAGGTGGACACTTGGGATTATAGTTGCTCACAGCTGACCTTGTAGCCTGCGAAAACATCCGTTTCTCCGCGCTCTTCGCCGCTGGGACGTTTCGAGCGGAACGTCCCCAGCGGCGAAGAGCGTGGAGAGACGGATGTTTTCGCAGGCTACTGACCTTGTAGGTTGTTTCCTACATGAGACTGAAGTCCTATTGTCAAGAGTACATTGGTTAATAACACTTGGCATGTTTAGCCGTGTAGGTTTGTTTTAATCCACTTTGGTGATCCACAGGAAGTGCTTTCAGCACTAAACCCAAAAGCACCTGCATTTCAGTTATTTAAGTTGTCAATATTTGGCTCAGTTAGAGGTTAATTTGGAGCAGTTTAATAAGAGGTGTGTAGAAGAACAAATAATGAATAAAGTACTCAAAAGTTGTGATCCTAGATTCACGGTGAGTATTTGCTTAGCAAGCGAGTTGCTCATACAATCAAACCAAACATATTTTTGGTGGAGAACCCTGGCATCGCTCACAGTATCTCTCACAACTAAATACAGCAAAAGACAAACCTTCAAAACAACCTACAAAATACTTCACAACAATATGTAACACTGCAGATGGCGGATGCACCGTCAAAACATGTCTGGTAAATTAAAGCAAGTCGTTTTGTTTCTGGGACAATATTTCAGTACTGTAGCTGTTTTTGACCCTATGTCAACTATAAACCTACTGCAGCTACAAATAAATAGGGAATAGTTAAGTTAGTTATAATTAATGTTAACGAAACAGTGCAGTATAATAGGCGGTCTAGGTACTGAATGTGGGTTGTTTGTTCTGTTAGACATTCTGGCTGGAATCCTGCAGCCTCCTTTTTATTACGGTAGAAAAGCACCAAGGTAGGACATTTTGCATCATCAGTGCATTTGTAACGTTAACATAAAAGTACCTTTGTCCGCTTTCCCCCACTTTAAAGAAAACTGCTGTATTTTATAGAAACGGTCAAAACGCGCCTGACTGGAGATTTTCGTTTTCATACACGCAAAGGTTTAAAGGTTTAACTTGGAAGTTTTGTTTGTTGATTGATTGATTGATTGATTTTTTTGCCTATAGGCTTCGTTCCCTGCTTGCTTGCGAGGCTCTGCTATTCACGTAATTAGTAAAACGTCCCTTAATTAACAGGTCTCGATCTTGGTAAATTTCTATCTCTGTTAGATTAGCTTCAATTAAAGCCACTAAAGTTTGGTCAAGTTTTATAAACTCGTTCCTCTGTTTAGTTAGTATATGGCTTAATGATCTTTTTCCTTTGCTCCATCCCTTTGTTTCTGTAATGTACCATGTTTTTGCTAAGGAAATTCGATGGAAAAGTTGATAAATTATTTCTTTATCAGGATGAAACGTTTTGTATAAAACTAGATTAAACTTTACTGATTTTGCTTTTCGATTGCAGAGCGGTAAACTTTGGGGCAATTGGAATGGTCCTTGCGCACGAGTTATCTCACGGATTTGACGCAAGTGGTTAGTAAAATGCCTAATGATACAATCTAGGAGCCCTTTAGAGAACAGTGTCACCAAGTCACCATAGGCGGCTATCTCTCATGACCGTCTTTAACAGCCTCATTGTCAACACATCTTGTCTGTTGTGTAAACCTGCAAAAGCGCAAAAGTCGGCGAAAGGTCACCTGATCGCAGGTTAGGCCAATGTATACCTTCAAAGCAAATGCCGTGATACCTATATCCTAAGTTAATAAATCCTAAAAATGAAAATGAAGCAGATCTCAATGGTTATAGTGCCCGGTCCAAAACCAGGTATAGCCTTGTTGGTGCACTTTTATATTTTGTTCCAGAATTTTATTTGCAAGTTTGGATGCATTTCTTCATACGCCTACGGTAAAGGAGTCGACCGTTTTAAAGTCCTCAGCAAATAACTCCACAATAATGCTATTTTACGAAGTGATCTCTACAGCGCCTCTAGTGGGCCTATTTTTGTCCCACGGTGTCCTGACTCCTAGCTATTCCAGCGGCTGACGTGCTTTTTCAACCTCATAGTGTTTCTCACTAGGGGTAGACTGCGAGCAGTCACTCTTTTGCTCGAAAATCTGTCTCGCGCCCTCGCAACTCGTGCGACTTCGCTGCTCAAATACTCTCGCTTACAGATTTTTGAGCAAAAGACAGACTGCTCGCCGTCTACACTAGGGGTAAATTCATGAAGCTTTTACAAGTATTGCTATTGCTGTCAGACTTAAAACAATAGAGGCACTTAATTGAAATGACCCCAGTAACCCTACTTGCTAAGTTTTCTAGCTTTATTAAACCTAATTCTACTTTGCTTTGAAAATAAAACTTCTTGACTTTTTCAATTAAGTCTCGTTTAATTTTTGATTCACCAGGAAGGTATTTCAACAAAGAAGGAGAAATTATTGACAACTGGTGGAGCAATTATACGTCACAAGGCTTTAACACGAGAGCGCAATGCATGGTGGATCAGTATAACAAATACCCAGTGGATGGTGGGAACCAGGGACAAACCCATGTAAGTCACGTGTCAATAGGGAGCCAGGATGTTGAGGACAGCATTCGCGTTCCTTTAAAATTTATGGAGGTTATTTCAGCTGGCTGAATTGGTCAAATATATGCGATTTTTCCTGGCGCTGAATTTTTATGGAGCACATCAAAGTTTTAAAATAGAAGAAAATTTGTCGTCGGGTATTTAGGTCCTCTATAAATACGTTACATTGAAAAGTTTTACGTTGTAGTTGTACAGTGAAGGCGAAGAAAACAACTGAGTTGATAAATAAAACCAATTTTTTTTTTCGGTTGGTTCACTTTCCCCATTGACGGGCATTTTTTTAGAAACTAGTTCTTTTAGTTGAGGCCTATTCAATTTATAAACTGAATTGGTAAATGTGAAGACCAAGGAAAAAGAAACCAACAGGTATAGCCTGCGTAGCAGGCATTTCCGTGCAGTTCGGAGCGAAGAACGAAGATGGAGAGTCAAAGACCGCGCGGCCAAACCGAAAATCCCGTTCCTCGTCTTTCCTGGGTCTTTTTTGGCTCCGAAACCACACTTAAACGCTGGCTACGCAGGCTAAGAAAAATAAGGGGAAACTACAGTTGCTAATAGCAAGACATCTTGATTATCAAATACACAGATAACTCGACATCATTTCTTATCAGCTAGTATCTTAAAACGTTTATTCGTCAGTTAGCAATGAGAAAAAGTATGGTTCCTGGTTTGTTCACAATTCGATTCCTTTCGCTTTGTCGAGAAAAAAAGCATTTACTTTTGAAACTAATCATATTTTTAGTTATTCTAAATTAAATTTTCATTTTCCTCCCGTGATTGTCGACTCCGTTTTGTCCTAAAACAGATCGACGGAAAACTCACATTGAGTGAAAATATTGCAGATAACGGTGGCATTAGACTGGCGTATTGGGTAAGTTTAAGCGAGAGCAAGCTATCAAGGTTTGGACTGGGCTTTGAATTAGATCCACTTGCAAAGTAGTGAAGACATTTAAAACACACCTTTTCGAGGAAGAAATCTTTGGCCTACAAGGCGATCTTTAATACCCGCTCCTCCTCTGCAAGTGTTCGTGAATGGCTCTTATGTTAGCGACTTTAAAAAAGTCATCTTAAGATGACTTTTCGTCTAGCATAAATAACGAACGGAAAATAAGACAGATGTATTTATCGCCTGATGATTTTAGCTTTTTCTGTTAAGTGCATCGTTCATACGTTAAGTGCATCTAGTAAAGCGGGATATCGTAAACTGAGGTGCATTTATGCCGAAATGCCGAACTCGTCCAGAAGCAACTAGGAATAGTAGAGGGAAGCCTTTACGGGAACTCTGTTTTTCTCAGTGTTGTCGTTTACTTCCATGCATCCTGTTTTGAAACCAGACGACGTTAACCTACAGGGCGTTAAACTCCGTCCAGACGACTCAGTAACGTCAATTCGGATTGTAAAAACGGCCAATGCTGTCTTGGAATTCTTGTAATTTGATAACGGCGACCAGGCCAGTAGTCTGCTACACAACCGTTTTTAGCGTCGTCACGCAACGCTCCTCCCCAGTTTGTTGGGAGGAGCGTTGCGTGACGACGCTAAAAACGGCTGTGTAGCAGACTACCAGGCCAGGGGTATAATCATGAGTAATGAGAATTTTTGGTCCAAGCGTCACGCTAGATGATAGTGGGCAGTATATTCAAGAGCCATCTAATTCCTTACTGTGTTTTCCTTAAACAGGGATATAAGAATTGGTTAAAGAAGAACGGCGGAAAAGAAGCGTTACTACCTGGTCTCGACAAAACAAATGAACAGCTGCTGTTTATCAGTTTTGCTCAGGTAAGTAAAACAGAGAGTTGTAAGTTCAAATGAGTGATTGGACTGAACTATACCTTCAAAAAAGTCCTTCGTCGGATTTAATACGGTGTGACCTCTCGCGACTTCGTCGCTCGGTCGGCCTCAGTCAGTCGGTAGAGCACTCGACTGCAGAGCGGGTGGCCATGGTCGCAAGTTCGATTCCCGGGGCCGAACCAACACTCAGGGTTTTAAAATTAGTGAGAAATGAAGGTACTGCCTTTGCCCTGCAAACCGGGCTGGACCCGGGCTGGACCTCTGCGTTGCTCGGATGACCACGTAAAATGTCGGTCTCATCTCCAGTTAGCCTCCCACGCACGCATGCATGCGCCTCCCCTAAAAACGCCCGCGTGGGAGGCTAATCTCCAGTAGGAGACGAAAGAATAGAGTCCTCAGTTCACTTTCGTGCTAAATACATTGACACTCCAATAAGGTGCATTTTTTTAATGAGTGCACTTCCCTCTACACCCACTAAATAAGCGGGTAATTTCATGTCTTTTAGATGTGGTGTAGTTCATTCAGACCATCAGCGGCGTACCATATGGCTAAGGAAGATACTCACACATTGGCAAACTACAGGTGACTACTAAACATACACCATATTCATATTCTTGCTAGCTACGGGCTGGTTTTACTCGAAATTTGACATTTGTAGCTTGTTTATGATTATGGATCTCATCTCTAACAAGTAAGTCATTTATGATTACGGGCAGGGTCTTATTTTTAAAGAATAACTGTATTTAAAACTTTTAAACTGATATCTGCCAAACGTTAAGTTGATTTCTCGATTCTCTGGCAAACAAGAATCACCCTCCTACCCAAGTCAACTAAAGCTAAGCGAGCGTTAAAAAAAATGGACCCCTTTTGCTCGAGCCAAGGGTGACAATAGCGATCGTGCGCGCTCTGATTGTCACGCCTTAACCAAGTTGAGCCGGCTGGGAGAGCGAAAGTGTTTATACATGGAGAAAAGTTTTGCCCGCTAAGAGCATGACCTTCAGCCTGTTCCAGGCACCCAGAAAGCAGAAAGTCGGGTCCACGGGGACTGGGAAAGCGGGAAAATGAAAAATAAAACGGGTACCTTTCACTTTCCCGCGTTTTCCATACTCGTTTGCGTCTTCCCCGCTAAATGAGAGCCTGGAACAGGTTAGATGACCCTTCCATTGAAAAGGGGTGACCCGGCTTGGCTTCTCGCCTAGCTGAACCAACTTTTTGTTTCACATACGGTTCTCTATGTTTTGTGAGAAAATCTAGGAAAGGCTGGTTCGCCCAGGGTAGCTCAGTTAGGAGGGTGACCCTTCGAACCAGCATAAGTTTTCTTCATATGAGTGAGGCCTTACTTGTCAAAGGAGCTGAAATAACTGAATTGTAATTTTTTTGTTACTCTACAGGGTCATTGGCTCGCTGTCAAATTTGAAGGAGTTTTCGGAAGCCTTCAAATGTCCCTTAGGTAAAGGGATGAATCCGGAGAAGAAATGTCAAGTGTGGTGAACACAATATCGTCAATTTAACCCCGTTTTCTACAATTTATAACTTAGCTCTTAAAAAAATAACGTAAGCTAAATCATTATAACAAGATTCTTGATTTTTGTTACATATATGCCACATGATAACGGCTGGAAATTCGGCTCATCCTCGGTATAAGAACTTGTTAAACTCACCGGTGACGTAAAACAAAAACAAAACAAAGAAGTCAACACAACAGAACCTAGAAAAACAAAAGGTGCGAAACAAGGAAGAAGTTCACAGGTTCTTACACCGAGGTAAACCAGGAAATTCACAGTTTACACTGACTACACCTGTCGCCGCGAACTAAAAGAAGTGTTTTAGAAAACTAAATTAACTCCGTAACTAATCAAACTATTCTTCTAAAGCTCTTGTTGATATCATGGCTTCTAGTTCGCATATAAAGCTTCCGCTGATGTACCGGCATAAGGACACCTAACGCCTTACTGATTTACTTTTTTGGGGTTTTTGTTTGGTTTTGTTTTTTCGCACTGGTACCAAACTTCTTCTGATGATTCTTGTAACCGTTTCATTCCCTGAGGCCAAAGTCAAAATTTAACAAAAATTCCAAATTTCACTCTGTAAAAAGCTGAACAACAAATATTTTACTATGTTAAAGTACAAGTGGAGAGGTTTTACTTGAATAATAGCACCCTAGGATTTTATCCTCGGATTCAAAAGTTACAACCACTCTATGGGACTGCATTATTCACGTCAGGAATAAAAGAGTTAAGGGGCCGATCATTTGACTTTTGAGGGGGGTATGGGTGATTTCAGAAAAAAAAATCCTGCAGACTGATTTCGAGGGAAAAAATTCTTGCAAGGAAATACCTGGCGAAAAAAAATCCTACGCTGAAAAAAAATCTGTCATGGCGTATAATGCTCGAAAAAATCTTACACCGTTGTATTTCAGAAAAAGACTCTATCACCAAAGGTCAAAAAGGTCAAAAAATTCTAACACAAACCAAATCACTCATACCCCCCCACAAAAGTCAAATGGTAGGCCCCTAAATGAGCCTCTCACACTCAGGTAATCTACAATTTGTAAAATCGACGCCTCGATTTACGACGCTGAATTGATGGCTCTTATGTATGATTACGTCACACGAGCTAGAATTTCACCACCAAGCTTCGTTCGTAAACATAATTCTTCGCATTTGCACTCTTTATGCGTGGGTATTCTCGCTTTTCACCTCTACTGCCTTTGGAATTCATTTATGCAAAACTTCGCAACTTTATACTTTCAAAACGAGGCGTGGCGGTGAAATTTGCTTTTCTGAGGTGAACATGCATAACGACTATTCGTCGTATGAATGCTAATTGCACATTTTGTAATATAACGAAAAAATACATATTTTGTACTTCAGGATTAGTTAAGAAGAAATGTTGAATTGTTATCGCTATAATGAGCACGCAGATAACTTTTGTTCTACATTTTATGAATAAACACGAGTGTGGTACACAATCCGCTTGGATGAGGCTATGGCTACTACGTTCACACGGCACTGAACGAATTTTCGATCGGCTACAAAATTTGAGCGGCCACTTCGTTCACTCAGGATCTTTCAATATATTCGCTCTGTTCACACTGTACTTTGAACGGCTAGTACGTCTTAAATTTTGTACGATTGAGGTGATTCCGTGTAAACGGAAAAGCCTGCACACACGAATTTTCAACCGGCCGAAAATTCGTCCCGTGCCGTGTGAACGTAGACAATATCGCTTAAGGTGGCTGAACACAGTTTTGGCAGTTTGTGATTATGTGTCATTTGCCAAATCATGGCAAGAGAAAGGTTGCTGCTCACAAGCTGAAACTTGGCAAGTGAAAAATGTACTGATGAAAGATTTTGATTAACAGGTAAAAATTGACGTTTTCGTAGTTTCCATGACAACATAAACGATTGAATACAACCTTAAAATTTCACTTTTTCTCAGTTTACATAAAATTCGCTCATTAGATTTTCCTATAAACTTGCACACAGCTTACTATAATTAATCATTACCATTTGAAACTTATTTGACCAAATTTTAACAGACGGGTTTTTAGATAATCAATAATTTAATTGTACTGTAATTATTAAATGTGTCACAAAATTTGTCTGTTCAACTTCGATTTTAAAGTTCTCGTTACTTAAAATACGATGAAAGGAAAAATTCTGCCAAATATCACAAAATTCTAATGAGTAGATTTTGAGAAATCGTCTTCTGTGTTCCATTGCTTTTTCGCCGCCGTGTTGGTCTGTCTAATTTAAAACACGCGCCGTCACGCAAATTACCGCTGACCGCCCGCAAAACTGTGTTCAGCCACCTTAAGCAACGAAGTTTTTGAGCGACGCACGTTAACCGGAAGTGGTCTTTTTGCAACTTGGGGAGTGATTTTGACCAAATTTTCAGACAAATCGTCGCTATGAAAGAAAAGACATTTAGAAATACAAATTGGGTAGAGCCAAGGCATATTAAAAGGGAAAATGCTTTCGGTTGACATGCGTCGCTCAAAAATGTCTTTGTTTAAGCTCCCTAATGTCCACACTACAGTATATATCAGATAGTACTTCCGTTCACGCGCGGAGTCTGTGACGGAGGGAACCTGCGCCGCGCCGATCTTAAAAGTGGATCGTCACTGACAACGGATATGGTTCTGTGCCACTTTTTGGCGCATGGTGAACAGGTGTTCAAACTCTACAGGATAACTTTTCTTGCCGATATGAAAAACTCTCCCGTATGGTGTGGACACAGCCTCACATTAGTGACGTCACATTTCAGGAACATCTTGCGTGGTCAATGTTTCAGGAGAAACCTGAAGCATTGATCCTGAAACATTGCACTCGTAAGTCCATTTTTAATACAAAAAAAATGTTTTAGACCATTTTTCGATACGTTTTACAAAGGTGCGTGAAGATGTAAATGTGAAACTACAACTAATAGCGGAGCTTCCGCGCGCACGCGCTACATTACTACAGAAATTTTCTCTAATTTTAGGTCAGTTTTCAGGACATTTTTTCCCCTTAAATCACCCACATCCTTCCTCAAACGGCAAATGGAGGGCTCCTAAAGTTTAGAATTGCAGTTGCTAAGGTTATTGCTTTTATCATCAGTAAACAAAACACTATTGCGCCGGGACGCGCAGCAATCCTATTTACAAGCAAGAGTTTTACTACATCGCCAAACGAGTAAAAGACGAGGCAAAGGGATGACAAATATTTTAACAACCACGTGCTCAGAGCTTTTTCCTTGGAGATATCAAGGAAGTATTCCTTGGTCTGGGTAATTAAGAGTTAGTCATGTTTACCTTGAATACTGCATTTAGCGCCCTGGGCGCTGGTTTAATTACCCGTGGAGAGGAAGGGCGCTAATTCGAAGGGGGGCGCTTATTTGAAGGGAGAGAGCGCTTATTTTGTTTTTTAAATTTTGGCTTCAGGAAAAACACTTCCTTAAATTCCAATAAATGCAAACTGTAGCAGAAAACTAAATCTCAGTTCTGTTTTCTCCAAGGTTCTCAAAGTTTTAGTGTTGAAATTCTCCGATTCTACTTCTACTTGTATGCTGCATATTCAGTGATTTAGTGTGGGGGTGCTTATGTGAAGGAGAGAGCTTATTCGAGCATTTACGGTAATTTGCTTCGCTCCTTTGGTCCTTTCTCAGGCGCTTCGAAAATATCATCATCATCATCATTACTACTATTATCGGTTAGAACAACACTGATTAACGGCACATGACTTGAGTAAAAAACAACTTTTATTTTGAGCGGGTACACTTTAGGGTTTTATCCTCAAACTCTAAATTTAGAAATCCTTTGTACAGCAAAGAAAAGAAAAGCAGTTTTCACTACCATGAAATCCGAGCTACGAATTAAGACTAACTAATACGGTCACTGCAAAACTTGACTCAACCAGGTCACTTTTCAAGAGTGTGCGTTCTTGAAAACAAGGTTAGCGATCTCGAAGAAGAAATGTAAGGTAATCACGTTCACAAGAAAAAAAACTGTGAAAGCGATTACTTCCGATACTGAGTTAAAAAGCGCCCTTAGGAAAATCATAAAAAATCGTTTAAACGCCAAAGACTCAAGACAATAATGAACCACAGAGACAACAAGGAAGAAGTTAACTTGGCACCAGTTCCCGACGGATGCTTGGAGTTGGGTGATGTGGTTGGTCCAAGGCCTGGGTTGCGAATGGGAACACGAATAAACACAGAGTCGGTATCAGGCTTCTTGCAGGCAATTTTAGGCGGCGCCAGGCTTCGGCGCATAGAAGGACATGCAACAGCGGCGTTGGGACTCTGAAGGGTGCAAAGAAAAATCATGTGAACTATCAGGTACATTTGGGAGACTAACATAAACAAGAGAAAAGGTTAACAGAATTAACAAAAGATCACTGAAAGAAAAATGTTTCGATTTTTGAAAGCAACCCCTTAAAAAGAGGATTATTAGCCAGGGGTGGTCCAAAAAAAAAAACTCAAAACATAAATTACAAGTAACTAGTTGATTGGTTAGTAGCTCAATTCAGAAACAATGTGTCTAAAATCACTCCAACTGTTGATGAGTGATTCTAGACACATTGGTCCAGAACTGAGTAGGATCAGCGGAGAGAGTAGACATCTGAGGCAGGGAGTTATATTGAACTATAGTTCCAGGATAGAAAGACAGTCTGTGAGAGGTTGTAGAGGTGAAAATCGGGATGACAGAGTGATCATGGACGTGTCTACTTCTGCGGGTTGGTGAACGCATATTGTAGCCTGGGTTCACTGCAACTAACTTGTTGGAGAACTAGATACAACATGGTCAGGAGCGCGTCGACTCTTCTTTGCTGTAAGGTTCTCCAGTTGAGTTCTGTAAGCATCTCTGCCACGCTTGCTAATATCTGGTATCTCCCCAGTGCCCATCTGGCGGCCCGTTACTGCTCCATTTCCAAATTGTAGGAACCATTGTTTTCCACGCCTTTACGAGGGTCCCAAACAGTACTACCGTATTTCAACTGGAGACGTAGTATTGATGCCTATGCCTTAGCTTTTAGAGTAGGTGAATTTACTCTGAGGTTTCGCTTAAGAAATCCTAGTGTCCTGTATCCCTTGGCAGTCATCTTACTAGTATGATTTTTTATTAGATACTGCCAACTTGTTCTTAGGAAATGTATGAAGATCAGTCTAGTGGATTTGAATGTGGATATTTAGGCTTGAAGGGTTAGGCAACTAGACGGTGGCGGCAACGAGAACGCCAAAAACCGGAGCGAAAAAAATTTCGTTTTCACTTTTTATGATATCAGAATGAAATTTCGTACCAGAACGAGAATTTGGATTGGAAAGAGGATCGACTTGTACGGAAACGCCAATGTCGTTTCGGTACCGTGTAAACAAATATAGAGAAATACATGGCGACGTAACGAACTCGCTCCAGAATGAAAGTCGTTCCGGTATCATGTGAATAGCCAGCCCCTTACTGAGGTGCAGAACAGCAATCTCTGCACCTGCTCACAATTTTTGGTAAATTTCTTTCCGTAAGAACGTGTAATAGAGGAAGTAAACACATGGCCAATAATTTTACTTCCTCACTTTTGAACGTGGAAATTGGCAAAACTTTGACAAGGAGAGAGTTCAGTCAATACAGCGACGTTTTCGCAGCCGTCAAAGTCTGCTGCTTAAGCGCCCTTTCAACGAAGCATTGTTGGTACAATTCATTCCGTTTAAAAGATTTTCGTAATTTCCAGCAAGAGGTATTTTGGCAACTAAAACCTGAAAATATCTTGAGTTGTTGGAAATTGCCATGGTTGATTTACAGCGCTTCGCTTACAAAGCAACAGCATTTGCTCTTGTTTTGATCAGGGAAAGTGTTGCAAAGAAAAATATATTCATATCAACGTACCTTGTAATAATGCAAAGCACAGGGACTGTAAGGGACGCTGCATAGACATGGTACGCAGATAGGGGCTGACAAAGAGCCCTCTTTGGTTATACCATCTGCGCATGACTTCTTGGAGCACTGAAACAATAAAGGCGGGATTGATTTAGACAAACCTTTGTCCTAGTAGGAAACCCTTGAAAAGTTTCAACGTTGGAAAACCGCGGGGGTCTTGTTGGAGGAACAATTCGCGACGAAGTGTAACAACAATGTTAGCACAAGCAAAGCACAAGAATATCACACATGTAACAGGAACGTACAGTAGGGCAGGCAGCACTACAATACCCCTAGTCCCTCCCCCCCTCGCCCAAGAAGATATTAAGGGGACATGTTGTTGTTGCTGCACGAAATCAAAGAATTCTGGTCTTCGTCTCCGATTGGTTCAACTTTTAATTCCGTTGTAGGGAATGCTGCACAATTGTGCTCAAGCAGATTCATGGAGCTCGCTTAGAAGTCATTTTACCGCTGTCAGCCCAATGTGCCAAGTTGACTTTCGGGCGTCAATGTCGCCATCGTGGCAGCTGAATTATTTTTATGCACTACTTTCTTCTTGTATTGAGTTCATACGGCAAAAAGAGCTGTTACTCACCGAGGTACATTTTATAGCGGAGTCCGGACAGTCACCCCCATCAAGGACCACAAGGTATACGTTGGTGTTGGGTACAGCTACCATGGTATAAGCACCACATTTTAACTTTCCATGAACTTTACCACTGTTACAAGGAAATAAGAAGAGTGATGTGGAGGTGACGATTTATAATAAACACCTCATATACATTGTATCTAATGTGTTTCAAAAGATGTTCGAACAGAAATAGACTTAGAGTCGCTCTTCAGTATCGTTCGGCGATCATTTGGTTTATTTTTGTTATAATTATCATTATAGTAAACGCTGCCCCGCGCAACTTTTATCGTTACTGTCAAGCTATTAGCGCCTTTGATCAATTAACAAAAGCCTGACATTAATCAAATTATCTTTAAAGAAATCAAGCAACTTGCACCACAAACCTTGGTAGCGTGTCAGTGATCTTGTAGTTGGTGTATGTTTGACCAAGCTGAAAAAAAAAAACGGTTCTCTTTTGTAAAACTGTCTTACAGAATATATTTCATATTCACATTTATATCATAATGTGGAAGGACACTGGATGTAAAAGTAGATTTACCTCCAAGTCGTTACAGGCCAAGCTTGTGGAGATTATCCCTTTCTTCATCAAGTCTAGCAGCAATTCGGGATGTTTGTACGCAAGATGGACACGCTCGGACGCAATTCTGCAGATAAAGAAGAGATTCTTTCAAGGGTTACTTGAGAGAACATCCAGTATGAGAAGAGGCGGCGATGCAAATTTCTCTTTCGTAAACGGTCGCTGTCATTTTTAAGACACTTAGTAAATGTTTGACCTGTTATTGAGAGTGTTTCTCAATAAGATCGAGAAAGAAGAGGATCTTAACCCAGGGTGGAACCCGGATCTTTCGTATCCTAATCTCTCCCCCTAACCACTACACTAACCCACCGACCAGTCAAAATTCTGAAACACTTAAGTACATAGAGTAGCAAACTGTCTTTCTTAACCAATACATCAATAACATGTGATCCTCGCCCTTTCCATAACTTTTAACGTAAATTCAACTTAGGCTTCAACCTCGTTCTTTCTAAGACTACTCAAAAACGTATTATTTGCCTTACTGCAACTTAATCAAGTGAAAATATTGCATCCATTATAACTAAACGCATGGTGGTATCGAACGAGAAAAATGGCAACGACCGCTTAAAAAAGGGAAATAGGCGGTGCAGATCGGTTACTAGACAGTAACAGTGATCTTCGAAAACTACCACGCTTGAAAGGGCCAAAATAGTGAGTCGTGAAGACTCCTAAAATACTCTCACCTGTCTAGCCCTTTTGTGTTTAGTGTAAACTGTATCTGTTTGTTCCACTTGAATTTATTGGCTTTCAGTCTAGCTATTTTTGGAGTCTTCACTTACTTCAGGAAAGTTTGTGAGTTTGTGACGTTGAGGGTGGTGAATATTGTTCTAAAAATAGCGCATTTGGCTATTTCGATGGAACGGCGTGGACCCTGGGCTTGCGGTCTCCTACCCCGATTATGGCTCCTGTCGCCACTAATGTTTCCTTCTTTAGTTATGCCCAACGATTCTCAAGTTTAAAACACAATAACGCGGAGAAAGGTAAGAACTAGAGTCATTCCTTGATGGTAGGATCTCTTTAGAGATCAAATAACCTGCCTGGCAGGCGTTAGAAAGGAAAGGAAAAGAAGAGTTTGGGCGCGAGGGAAGCGCGAGAGGCAGGCGAGGAAGAGAGCTTCACTGGCGCCAAAAATCCCTTTTCCCTACCGAACAATTGTCGAACGCCTGCCACACGTGCTACAGATCAAAGCAAGGCAGTGTCTTACCTTGGATGGGACATGAACTGCTTGGTATAAACCACATAACCGTTTGGATCAATCAGCATACAGAAAACTGAAAGTATCAAAATAAATGGATAATTCAGTTTAGTTCCCGTATTTTTTTACAATGAAATAATTACCATAAGAATGAAGCCTTTATAAGTTACCTGAGCTCATTTTACAAATCTCTCCACTGTCAGAGACAATTTCGTGGATTTTGATCATTTTAAAATCTATACCCATCACAGCTCGTACCTTTATGATAAAGAAAAGAAATTAATAAGTTACTTAACAAACAGACAAATTAACTAATCTAAATGATATAAGAGCTAGCTCACGCGTTCATTACCCTCTGGCGATCACAGTTTTCGCGCGCTTTTCATGGTACTGACCCAACGGTTGCAGCTTTTCCCCGCATTTTTGGTATATTCAACAAGTTTTTTCCGCGCGAGTCACCAGCCTATCCTTTTTTGCTCTAACTGCTGATTGGTTAATAAATATAGCTGATTCTTCTGAATAACCAGGCGATACTGCGATTCTGCTTTTCTCATAGTCGTGGCAAGTCAATTGTAAAATCACGGAAGCTTTTATTCTTTTAACACTCACCATTGAATCGCTGCTGATAGTTTGACTTGTTGTAACCACAACTCCTGCCCCACCATTGTCCTGAAAACATAAAAGGAAAATGGAGATCCAATAAAATATTTAAATAATAGTTTCTGGGAACGATTCTTGTGACACAGGTCCTTCTGAGCCGCCTTTGTTTATTTTTTGTAAATTCTTGAATATTGCTTACCAAGTAAGGAACTGAGAAGGTTACTTTTCCTGGGTACGATTTCGCGGCGTAGTACCATGGTCGAGTAGTCGGGTCATACCTTGAAAAGAACAAAAAAAAAAGGAATGAAACATAAAAACGCACCCTTCTCATTCGTAAATGTGATGAACCACTTTTCACAGGCGGTAGAGCAGTTGGGGGAGGGGCAGGGGGTCCAAACGAATTTTCTGGGGCCGCAGCACCCCTATGTCACCCCTGTCACTAAACTGCTTTACAAGTGGTCCACAAAATGTTAAGATTGTGCTTGACATAACCCCTGGCATCAGCGACCTCAGAGCGTATCGACCCTCCCCCCCCCTCCCCCGAAGACCCAAGAACTACCCAATCGTCGGAAAACCTGCCTGTTTGAGCATTTTCATAAATCGATTACGGGACGCAGTGGACACTATCAACTTTGCTCGTGCCAACGAAATATGGAAAGGACATTTGGAGGAATTTAAGCAAGGGTATGCCCTGTTACGATGAGCCCTCCCTCCCCACCCTCTCTGTCCGAAGCTCATGACATGACGATAATGACAAAATTTCACCGCTGACCTGTTATTGTACGTCTGTCGCCCTGGATACTGCCTCATGGCACCAGAGTTGGTGGCGATATACCGCCAAGCTGCACTGCTACCAAGCACACGCATGGGGTTCCTGTTCCAACTGAGAAAAACAGAACATAATAATCAAACTTATTAAGGTCCCTGTTCCAGAAAGAGTAAAGCACAAAATAACGATGAAAATTTAAATCATGCTTTGAGGTCAAGGACGAGGGGATAATAATTTTTTAGCTGTACTGTTTGAGAACCGAAGGATGATATTTTGCTTCCAGACACGAAGGCTTAATCCGCCCCGAAGGTAATATACATTTAAACTCTTACAAGTGAAGAGGTGCAAAGATTGTAACCCTTCTAGTGACATTCATTTAAGTTGCATTTTTCCTAAGCACCGCTAGAAGTTTTACCAAAGAACGATTGCGCCAACAGCGAGTGAAATATTGTATTTCCTCGAATAAGCGCCAATCTCCTAGGATATAATATTAAAAAAGCGCCCCTCCCCTCCCCATCACTTTCTTAAATAGTAGTGATACAGGAGGAATGAAAAGATCTGAATATTATTGACGAAGATGATCTCGAGGATAATGACAGAATCGATATTTTAAAAACGTGCATGTATACCGAGAAATCTGTGTTAAGCGTTTAATGGGACTATGATACGCTTGATTACAACTACTGTTTGAACAAACATAAGTCTATTAATATTAAGTTTACGTTTCAAATAAAGATTTAGCCGAAACAAAGTTACACTTCGTTGAACGAAAAACTGAATAAGCGCCCTTTTCGATAAAGCGCCCATCCTTTAAGCCGTTACTTTAAATAAGCGTCCAGGCGCTTATTCAAGGAAAAACGGTATCTTCTCAACCTTGGGACAAGATAACAAGAGCAGGGCGTCGAAAATTCCTAAAACAAACATTAAAAAAACACTATTGAAGCCTATAGAATACTAAAAACGGATGTTTAGCGTAGATGAACAACTTGGTGCGGGTTTTTTGCGACACATTACCACTTTTCAATCTCCCTTGTGAGCCGTATATCCACCAAGACACCTTTCACCAAGGAAGGAGTCGGAGGCCGGTCGGTAAGTCCATCCACGTAATCAGAGAGGTGTCTTACGAAATCAAAAGTCTCCTGCAATGTGAACAACAGCACGTTAATGACAACACGAGCACTCAGTTCTCCATCCAAACACCGATATTAAGGCAAATGCACCCACAGGCAGCTGGACAAAGCAACAAATTGAGCAAAACCTAAACATACCTAGCTGAAACAATGGGGTGTAAATACAGGAGAAGGTACGGAATGGCAAAGTTGAAGTAGATGAAAACGGAGAGTAATTAAGTTTTTGAAAACTGCTCAGCCTAACATTTTTCAAAGCTCATCTCTGTTGTTTGAATGCGCGAGACATTTCTTGTTTGTCAAGCGAAGCTGTGATCACGTGTCATTTACACTGAGTTATGTCTATGCTAACGTTTAGTTGGCTAAGGAATAACCCAAACGTCGTACGTTTCATGAGACGAACCAAAGTTTCATTTGGGTCGACCTAAATTAAGTTAAGATCGTCTGTTGGGTATTAGGACCCGTCGAACCAATCAAATAAATCAGACCAAAAAGCTATTTTAAAACATTCTATCCCGAACGAAGCTAAATATACATTAACAATCACACAAATTTTTAATTTATTAGTTTACATGTAGTTCTTTCCATGTGAAAATCGTGATGTTGACGTTTGGCGTCAGGCCTGAGCGATCGAGTGAGGTTGAGTGAGAGGTAATACTGAACAAAATGGACTACACTGCTGTGACGCAGAAATAGCAATAGAAACCTACCGGTGTATTCTCAAACATATACGGGTCCTTAAAGCAACTTGAACTCAGGAAGTAACTAAAAACAAGACAACAAAAATCAATGACTATTCAAGATATAATGCTATTGTAATGTTTTACAGTTAAACAACAAGCCAGTTCGGTCGTTCGCCAATGTAAAAAGAAATTAGAAATAGCCTTTGATTTAAAAAGCAATTGTTAAGATAGAGAGATAATATGGTATGATATTTAAAAGGATTAAATTCAAATTAATAAATACTTACTTGTCCTCTTCCCGCATGGGACTTTTGAGGGATAATGAAACAACAAATTCAAATGGAACATAACAAGGTAAAGAATCCAACAGCTGGTAGGAAGCGAACCAGTTGGCTATTTTGAACTTGGGCCGAGTTCCAGCTGGCGGAAGGAGCGGCAAACTTAATAGGGCCTCGGGATTAGGGTGTGAGTAAAATGCAGGGTCGGGGCCCGGGGTCGGGGCCCGGGGCCGGGGTCGGAGTCTATCTTCTTTTTTAAAAGAATGCTGCTTTAGGGTTAGGGTTAGGGTTAGGGTTAAAGTTAGGTTAGGGTTAGGTTAGTGTCAACCCTTACCCTAAACCTAACCCTAACCCTTAAACAGCATTTTTTCAAACAAGATAGACCCCAGCCCGACCCCGCATTTTACTGACACCTTCCGGATTACAAGTCCAGCGCGCTCTGACCACTCGGCCACGTTGCATGATATACATCTATGAATCCAGTGGCGGATCCAGCGGAGGGGCCCGGGGGGGCCCGGACACCCCCCCCTCCCGTTATTTCTAGACCAAAATGAGGTCCGAAGGGCCGAAAAGATTTAGTTTTTTTTTTTTGACGGGCCGCCCCCCTTATCTCAGGGTCTGGATGACCCCCCGCACCCTGCCCCCCAACCCCCATCTGAAGGTCTGAATCCGTCAATGGAACACGTATGGACACGGACATGAAGTTAACTCACTTTGAACGAGACAGCGTCGCAGGAAATGAAGTATTGCTCAGAAATGCGATGGGTTTGTCTTCAATAATAGAACCAACTTTTAAGTCTTTCACAAAATCATAGCGGTGGTAGAGGTCTGGCTGTGGGTACGGCTTGTGAGAGACTATTTCCTACAAAAATTAAAAAGCGATAAACTTAATAAATTATAGATGGCAATTTTAATAGATTCACGTATTTTTGAATGGAAAAAGTAAGCGAGGGAAGATTTAAGAAAAGGACTGAGACGTGGGCTTCACAGATGTCTTGGAAACGTTTAGGAGGCGAAGAAGTAGGGCAAAATTCAGTGAGAAAAATCTATTACTTTACAGTAAAGGGCGGGCTAGTTTGTTGAATAATCTTAATGTTTTAATCTCAGTTGAAAACAAAGATTTGAATTTTAAAATCAATTCATGTTTTACCCGATGCCTTTTATGTACGCTAATGAGTCAAATGGAAATAAGAAGGATGGAACGCATTTCTTTATTTCGTATTTAATAAATGATTTTACTGGATAAGAACTAGTTAACACTATGGTCAATAAACTGTGAACAATCTATGCTGAGAGATTATTCGTGAGGTTAAAGCGCGTATTTGGGTGGATTTTCACTGGCGCATAATTTTTACGTGCGTGTACAAGCATGTAAATTTTACTTGCGTAAATAAATAGAGGCAAGGTAAAAAAGTATCGAGCTTAAACATGACGTTGAGCGAGGTTCAACTTTTATGTTTAGGCGCGACCTTTCATGCATTGCCTCTATTTTATTTGCGAACTTAAATTTTACCCACTTATGCACGTAAAAATTACGCGACAGTGGAAATCCACCATTACCTTGGTATCGAGTTCGTCGGAAGCTATAACAATGCACACAGCAAAGTTGGTGTTGTTGACAGGCTTCCAAGAGTAAGTAAAATCAGTTGTTACTCCACGGTAACCTAATTAAAATAAAGATGATAAAATCAGAAAAAATAACTAAAAGGGCGGTGGAAATATAAGTTGAGGCCAATCTAGACTTCCTCTGTTTCTACCATTTGAAGGGGGTAAGGGAGGTACAAATCTCATCAGTTTTCCCAGCCGAAATCATTTTTTGGATCCCTGTATGCCTCCAGTTCTACTCCTAGTGGCCCAAAATCCCAGCCTCAGTGACTAAAACCTCAATTTTCCACTCCAAAATAGCCAAATCTCACAAAATGTTTTACACTTTGAAGGCATTTTTTCATTTTACAAAATTCACAATTCTTTTGACAATTTAATTTTGGTACTCTTGCGGGATGAAGGATTTTACTCCTCTATTCTCTGGTTCTTCAAAAAACTACAAAACGATATGAAAAGAACGGAAAGCTGCTCCAAGCGTTTTTCTTGACATTTCTCTGTCAAACGTCCCTAGTTAGATCTCTGAGTTATAAATGTTGCTGGCTGGAACGTCTTGCTTCTGTGATGTTTTTAAAATTATCCTTTAAAGGTCAACTTAACTTGGATTTGTCCAGAAGTTAACTGCAGCTACATCCTAATCATAGGCATCGAAAAGGATTGCAAAATATCAACTGCCAAACGTTTTATCCACATTGACTAAAGGCAACAGTTACAAATAAAATAAACATATACGTGCAGAAAGAACGCAAAGCAAAGAATGCATTTATTAAGAGAAAAGAAGCGCTGACAAAAACCTTCAGCCTTTGCCTGAAGGAAAGCATTACAGACTGTTATCTGGAGTACTCTTTTGTATGGAGCCGAATCGCGGACCTCTTGAAGAAAGAGGACGTACGAAGGCTGGAGAGCTGTGAGATGCGGCTTTGGAGAAAGGTCTTAAGCATTTCTTGGTCTGACAAAGTCCTTAACGAAGAAGTATTGAGGCGTGTGAACTGTCGGTGAGGGGAGGGCCATCATAACTGTTATCAACAGAAGACAGAGAGTCTGGCTTGGTTATACGCTATAGCATGATGATCATGTCCCTTTAGTTATTTAGGGGAGAATATTAGGAAAGAGGCCATCTGGAAGACCTCGAGCGGGAATGCTGGATAGAGTAAAGGATGACAGCCCTTACGTAGCGGTCAAGAGGTGCGCCTTAGATCTAGAACTATAAGGAAGGACCTGCCTGTGGGCACAAAACACACATACACATACGTGCAGCGTGGCTTTACCGTTAAAATTTGGATCGCCTCGAGATAACACCCTCTCAGATCTCAGGGTCTTACTGCCTGTCTCTCTCTTCATCATAGACGAAAGGACATCGGAAAAACCTGCAAAAAACAATTCAGGAAAACGAGGATGAAATTTGGCTACTGCACTGCTTTGGAAATAATGAGTACTTGTTCAATAGTTTTCAATAGCTATAGTAGCTAAGGAGCAAATCAGAGAAGGATGCCGGGCCGAAATAACACAAACTAGAGAATGTCCAGGGGGGATACTCGGCTGATTCACAGCATCTTAAACTAAATTTTGAATTTTTAAGAAACCTAAGTAACTACGGCGACGACACCAAGTAAAACGACAATTAAAGGTAAAAGATGTGGAAGATTCGGGCTCTTTTAAACTTTCCTACGATTGCGCCGATTTGTTCAAAGTGAGTAATTTTGGCACAGTTTGACAAAGGTTGTTGCGTTTTACAACCATGGTTTGCTTTTCAAATGACGGTATTATCCGTTAAAATAAAAATGAAGTTAAAGGGAGACAAACTTCCTGTTTTTTAATGGATGAACTGAAGAGCTCTTCCACTTCGTAGGTAAAAAGAAAACAAAAGAAACAAAACGGAGCAGTATCTTGCCTTGGCTTAGTCTCTAGCCGTGGGTGTCTCAAAGCGCTGAGGTACTACCCAGCCGGGTGGGTAGTGCCGACAAAAGACAAAACCATCGCATTTCTAAGCAATACATCGTTTCCTGGGACGTTGTCTCGTTCAAAGTGAGTTAACTAATCCAGATTAGTAAAATCCAACTAGTGTTCCATTATTAATGCTGCGTTCTGATTGGTTGAGCTACTACTAGGCTATATGTTATAGCCCACTAGTAGCGAAAAGCGCGGGCTTTTTGGCGGCAAAAAGGATTATAGTCTAGCTTTAACTAGCTAAATTTTTTTTATTCTCGATATTTTTGACCAACTAGTTGGATTTTACTAAAACAATTGGATTTTACTAAAACAATTATTCCTCTCGCCCTCATGGCCTTCGGCCTCATGGGCTATTGACTCAGAGCCCATTCGGGCTCGAGGAATAACTGTGAAATATTTGTGTCCATATACGTATATGGAGGCAGCGTGGCTGAGCGGTTAGTGCGCTGGACTTGTAATCCAGTGGGAGGTATCGCGGGCGGATCGAGACACCCACGGCTGGAGACTAAGACTGTATCTTACCGGGACTAGTTTCCATGTCACTAATCATGATCACCACAGGATCTTCTTGAATTTCTTCCGGCTCGGGAAGCTGGGGATGAACCAGTGCTTGGCCGGTGTTGGTTTCAATAACGAATGTGTAGGACAGCTCACCGGGACCGAACGACTGGGAAAAAATTGTTTTACATGGAAAGGTTTTTACTCGTGACATCACGCTTATTATTCAAAGACGAAGCGGCTACTTACCACAGAGTTTTGAAGAAGTTCACTCAGTACTATATCTATTCCCACAACACCTATCAGAGACTAGAGTGAAAAGAGATATGAGATCTACGAAATGATGTTTTCGTTAAGGCTATCTGACTGACAGACTGACTGACTGACTGATGGATGGACTGACGGACGGATGGACTGACTGACTGACGGGCGGATTGAATGACTGACTGACCGACTGACTGACTGATGGAGGGACTGAGGGACGGATGGACTGGCGGACTGACTGGTTGGCTGGCTGGCTGGCTGGCTGACTGACTGACTGACTGACTGACTGACTGGCTAGCTGGCTGTCTGTCTGTCTGACAGACATTTCATGTAAATCACTCACTCAAAAAACAGCAAAGAAAAATATGTAAATTAATCCAAAACGTAAGCAAGACAGGCACGACGACTGCAAAAGAAGGACAATATCCCTATCCTATGGTTTATTGTTGTGCATAATGGTGTTTGTTACCTCATCCTTGCTATAGCAGGGAACTCCAAGTGTCACATACATTCCCAGTCTCTCGGCAAACTGGGGATAAGAAAGCTGAAAAAAAAATAATGACGTAGTTATATAACACTAGACACACTGAAGCCTCGGACAAAGGAGAGAACCATGGTATTGACAACAATATCTTCTCAATATATTGCCAGACGAAGAGGCAATATAGGGATTATATTAGCACATACTCATAAAATATTTTTCCCGTTTAGAGAACGAGGTCAGTCTAGAAGGCTCATTGTTTCTCCAATCAAAAGCAAAAGATGCGGCATATTTAGTTTGTAAAAGCTAAATGAGCCTACAAGGTCAATCCGATTTCAAAGAAACTGCTCTCCAAAAACTATTTAAAAAAATCATTATCGTGACCCGCCATTTTGGAAACATGTTGACTAGCCTGCCTTCCTATTAGTGACGTCATTTCGCGGGAAACTCAATTGGCCGAAACGTCATGATTGTTCGCTGACAAAAAATAATGTGGCTATGAACATGCTCCCGTTGTTTTTTTGGTTTAGTTTCCTCATCCAGCGAGGAAGAAGGACTCAAAAGTGCAGAAAATCATTATGAGTCTTCTGAACCCTTAAATTCCAAATTTCATCAAGATAGAGCAGAATAAGTTACCAGGTTTTTTTACTCTCTCGGAGTCTCGGAGTTTACCGTTTTTAAGAGCGTACAGAAAGCAGTTTACAGTGTATGGGGAGTTCAACTGTCACTTCAAAACTGGTGCGTGAATACTCTTCTACAAGGATACGTCATACATCCAATTGATTGTCTTCAACAGCCGGTAGCTCAAATCAACTCACCACTTAAGAAACGATAGAGAAGGGAACTGGGCCGAGGAAAGTTTTGCAAAGGCTTCTGGGACTGTTGCCGCGGGCAGGGAAAAAAATTGTCCAATAGCTGACCGGCACGTCCCCAGTAACTATCCCAGAAACAATTGCGGGACACATTTCGGCTCCTGTCTCCTTCCCGTTTCGACTACTTACACGAGGCCCTCTATCTTGTGTGCTTTGGCTTCTGATATTTTTGTAAAACCGTCCCATCCTAAACGCCAGCTCGCGATAGTCTGTAATGCTCTGAAGGATACACAACTAAACATCAGCGCGCATGTATGATACAATAGAAGTGAAAAAAAATTGTAACGTAACGAACGATGGATAAATCAATCCGGCTAGCACTTTCCTATGTCTTAAAAAAACTCCGGTTTCCACCTAGCCTGCGATCAGCCTTTCTTTTTTTTTTTCGGTGGGGGTGGGGGGCACGAAATTCGGTAGACGGGCAAAGGGGGAAAAAGGAACGCCTGATACATTTACTTTCTTTTCACCCCTCGCCTCCCAAGAAAACAGGAAGAAGAAACGCCTGATCACAGGTAAGTTTCTATCTTCCATGTATTTCAAATTTTACCTCAAATTTTCCGTTGGTAGTTTGCGCCATCTCTTTAAGTCTTTGAACAGATCGTTTTTTCCTCGCATCCGAGGAGCTGTTTACGGACTCACCCATTAAACTGTACGTATAAACGCTTACAGTAGTGTTACTACGAGACAACAGAGCGCTAATGTCTTCCGTTGAAACATCTGTACTACCCGCCAGAAAGATTAACTGCAACAACAAAAATGATAACAACTTTAACATTACTAACTAAAACGCACAAAACGAGGAAAATTTAAACTGGTTGGTGACAAAGATTGGCGTGAAAACATCTTAAATCAACACGTTTTACAGCCAGAATTAAATTTGCGAAGGGGCAGCCATGAAAATGAGAAAACTAATGGGTATACTGAAACCGTGTAGAGGGCAGATTACACCTGTGATAAGCAGGGCCCAAAGGTCCAGGATGTTAACAAATTCTGTATAGGTTCGAATGTAGGGTAATCTTGGCTTAAGTTATACTTACGTGTGTGTCACGGTTGTTTTTAATGTCTGTAAGTAATTTCAAGGCCATGGAAATTGCGTTGTAGTAATTGGAAGTTTTTGTAAAGGCAAGGGGTACATCCTGCACAAATCTAAAAAATAAACGGAAAATGCAGAACAGTGAAAAGCTGTGGTAAGTCAAATCAATTCAAGTCTATTTTAATGTACCTAACTCACACAAAATATATGCATAACAATTAGGTTAGTTTATACAATGTTTTACAAAATAATAGGCCATTTCCGAGTAGCCCCAAGCCTCTGTTTAAAGGCAAGGCTAAGAGCGAAGCTTTTGAGATTACACAATGATTTTCTTATTCTCATGTAACTAAAACTCGTTTTTACAAGAAAGGTTTTGCGAATAGCCTCGTTTTGGAAGTGAGAGTTTTGGAATTTGGAAATGGCCTAATATAAATGACTAAATAAAATATTGTAAAGCAAAAGAAAAGAATGCCAAAATAATATAACGTACCTTATTATTAAGGAAAAAAAGGAAAGGAAGAAAAAGTATGTTACAAAATGCTTTGTTGGTTATTTTGAGTTTGCGACACCTAAATAGTAAATAAAACTTATGGAGTTGGTGCCTCAAATTAAGCTATACCTTTTTAAATCGCGTAAATTCTACCCGTTCGCTTGAACACGTTGGTTAGACTACAACCAAACTCTTTTAAACAAAATATTAGGCAAACCAAACCATACACACACAGAATAGCAATATTTTATTGGTAAAATGAGTCGAGGTGTCATGAGTCAAGTTATGAGTCAGATCTGGGTTAAGCACTGAAAATAGTAATTAGGGTTAAGCACCGACTGTAGTGATTGTGGTTAAGCAGTGACTCGAAGTGGCTAGCATTTATTTAGGTGTGGGTTTGTCACTATATCTACAGTATGAATTTAGTATTAAAGCAGTTACAGGGCAAATCCGAGAGGTTCGAACAACTCACTCATGACTCATTGACTAATTATATTTGTACTTAATTCTCTATAGCATTGCATGTAAGCGGGATGACTCCCTTAAGATGAACTAGTTAGTAAGGAAGGAAGGAAGGAAGGAAGGAAGGAAGGAAGGAAGTAAGTAAGTAAGTAAACCCTTCATATATGCATCGATAAAGGGTGTAAAGCTGATTGTACTAATAATAATTTAATGACTCCTTACATGGCTTTGGCCAACTGAAAAAAAATTGTTCTTCAACTAGGGGGACAAGATAATTAAGACAAGATAAAGTTAACACATGATCAAAGTGCAAGGAGAACTACATATGATTTATTTACCTTTTTAAATCACGTAAATTCTGCCCATTGGCTTGCACAAGCTGCGTATTAAAACAGCCACTGTAGGTTCCGTCCGATACTCCGCTGTGAGTCATTCCCGGGAGAAGTGCGCTCTCCGCAAAAGCAATAACCTGTAACCAAGAATTACATTTGTTTTACTCACCAAATTCACCCGCAATGTAATCACCAACGTAGCAATAGTCAAGTGTATATGCTTAGACTAAATTCTCTACAAAGCAATGGATAAATCACCAACTCACATGTGACTGAGAAAGACACTTTAATTCACAGTCGTAGGTTTCATTCGCATATACGTCCAAGATGTAACATGTAACGGCCTTGAGTTCCAATTTGAACCTGGATTGACCAGTCTTCATTGAAACGTTTTTTTCCGCTTCCTCTCGCCACACGCTTACCTAATTGTTTGCTACTCGAAGTTTAGAGCTTGCTCGCAGACTATCAACCTTTTCGTAATTTAACCGTAAAACGGGCGGTAATCCTTATAAGCTACTGAACAATCTCCCAGTTGTCTGTAGAAGTTCAGCTCTTTTTAATAGTTCTGGTAGATTTATTTTGTATTCAAAGCACTTAAGAAAGACTTACGTTCACAAAATCTGTCGGCAGCAACCCTTTAAGTACCGGAGTAATGGCGGTTCTGGCAAATATAATCTTGTTATCTTCAGTCATGGAATAACTAATGTCGAATAAAATGACGACGTTCTTTGGTCGAAGAATAGATGCTATGTACCACGGCTGCAGCCGCTCGTCTTTGGTCGCTGTTTCAACAAGAGAGAGGGCTATTAGAAGGCCTTTCTACAAGTTGTGCATAAAGGGCTGAATCCCTGAGATTTTTGTTTCATTCCCCAGTTTTGAAAGTATCAAGGTAAGATGTCAGTGTTATTGTGAAAAACAAATAGACAATATTTTTCCATGGCGTACAATCTTTTTTACAATAACTTGGCAATTTCTCGCGCGCTGATTGGTCGAAGGCTATGGTCGATAAAACGTAAAGATCATGGAAAAGACGCTCTTGTGGCACAATTTGTTTTCCCCTTCCTTGCGCAAGCGATTTTCCGAAAAATTGCGGCTCGCGTGGTTTCACTGCAAAGTATTGAACATTTTGACGTCATTTCTATGATCGATAAGAAAAATTGTTGTCGATTTGTAAAATAATACCTCAGAAATGACGTCAAAAAGGTCAAAACTTTGCAACGAAACCAATCGCCTGCGACTCTTGGTTCCACTTAAGTTTTGAATATCATGGAGTTATTTCCAGTGTTTAGTATGTAAGAGTATAGACCCATGGGGAATTGTTGTCTATTTGTTAAACTACAGTAACAAGAAAAGTTATATTCTTCGTACATGCATGTCGATATACTTGAGGCCAAATTCCTAGTTATGACACTTCTAGCCTTCGAGCAAGCTCTCCTATTTGGGCAAGAGGGCGGCGAAGACGCGAGGGGCCCCTCTTTCGTGTCTCCTCTCGCGTGTCTCTCGCGCGTCTACTTTTCACAATATCCCCAAATGGAGAGCTTGCTCACAGGTTATGACACTTTAAACGTACCACACTGGGACGAGCCGACCAAAGCAGCGGGGAATTTGCGAAAGAATCCTGTTGTATCGTCTGCAAAATACTGCCACTTAAGCTGTCCCTGAAAAACACAAGAGAGCAGAACTTTGTTCTGAAGCTAATAAACTTTAATAACATTCCCAAAATCCTGCAATAGCTCTAGAGTGTGAAGCGTTTCGTAGCTTTAATCATAGAAAAGAAAAGATAAACTATTACTATCCTGAGCAGGAGAAAGAAAGGTTTACCACGGAGTGTGGGTACTTCAGGAATGTTACGTGATAGTTAGCCTGCGTAGGGAGACGTATTTCCCGTCGAGAAGCAGGTGGAGAGAAGCGACAACCGGAAATACGTCTGCGTTCGCAGGCTACGTCATAGTATACAGCCGGATGGATCTATCTTATTGGTTAACATTATAGAGAGAAAAGCCACAGGACGCCCATTCAATCTCACTCCAAAAGAAAGAAAGCTAAGTGAAAGTTGCACGTTGCACAGCAATACCTTTTGTGACCCAGAATGAAGATTTTCCATCATTTGTGTCTCCAGCGAGCTGGTCCAGTCGTACGCGGATACAAGCTCGTCAGGGATCTAAAAACCCCAATCAAACTGGTTAACGCATACGTTTTTACATCATAGATGAACCACGTTTGTTTATTTATATATTTAGTTATTTTTTTAAATTTAGAAGGGGATTGAGTCCTGCTGTCAAGGGAGACTGGTGCGGTGCTTGTACTGGTCGGACGTGTGTTTAAGAGCTCTCCGAGCTAAGATTAGAATTTGCGTCTTTTCTCCTGCCAATTATGACCGGGAATGAAAAGCTGAGGAAGGAAAATCAATCTTTACGAAATGAGATAGCTGAATTGAAAGAAAAACTCCAGAAAATTTCCGAAGAATTTTCGTTGAAAAAGTTCGATTAATAGTTTAGTGATTTCTGTATTAAAGTATTTGTTTGTTTGCTTGTTCAGATTTAATGTAATTAAAATAAAACTGTGATAGAATATTATTTATTGTAACTTCAAATTGTAGTTTTTCTTTCCTTTTCCTTTCCTTTCTTTTCCTTTCAATTTATTTTTCTTTTAACTGGTCCGCCTAGATTAGCAATTGCTATTTTGCGGGCCAGTCTATTGTAACCAATAGTCTTATGAAATAAAGTTGAAGTTATGTCTGGCTTATTACTGTATAGGAAAGGTGGATCTTATATTAGTAAGGGCTTAAGTACTTTTCAGTGTGTGTAAATTACTATTGACTGAAATGGATTTTTCGGCTTTTTAGCCTTATATCTCCTTAATAATTCATGAATTTGGTGCTTTTTAATACCCGTGCTAAGATCCGCTTACAAGCTGTACATTTGAAAAGACTGGACGGTTATAACAATGTACAAAAGTAAATGGAATCTTTCTGTTAAATACAAACAAAAAAACAACAATAACAGCCATAACCCACCTCCTTAATTTCACTTGGCCAAGACCAGCAGCTCTAAAAAAAAGATAGAAGAATTTGGCAAAAGGTCAGTATTTTTTCCCCTCAGTTGACGACACTATCATTGGCAAGGGCAATACTGAATAATGCATTGAGTAAGAAATTACCGATCTCGTATTGACCCATCGTTGAAATTCAGTGGAATAACGGGTGTGGCCGTCATAGCGACAGCACTGTTTAGGTGCAATCTCCTTCAGGTTGGTAATCCTGTGCTCATTCACAGTCTTGTACTCTTCATAATCTTTCTCGATCACGCTCTTAAGCTTCATCCCAAGTTGCCTCTTCTCTTCAATGCGACCGCTGATAAACTTGGCTAACTTGTCTACAAGATCTGAAGGGTTCAACCTGATGTTCTTTTTAGCTACATGAAAAACAAAATGTCGTCTAATCAGTTGGTATCGTGCTAGCCTTCTTCACGTGTGCTGAAACAAGATGGTCGGACTTTCAAGTGCACCGTTAGCTGACTCGTCCCCAGGCGTCTCTATTTGGATCGCAAAAGGAGAAAGGAACGCGAGAGGCCTGGTGACCGAAAGGAGCAAAGGGAGAGTTTCTCCGCTATCCTCCTTACCATCACCTTTCGCGCTCCCATTGGCTTAGCTAGGAGACTGGAATAGCCTGGAATAGTGGCCACGAATAGCCCATTTTACAGTTACAGGTGAAAACGAGACTGGAGTTGACCTTGTTTTGATACAACCCTTTCTGCTTTATCATATAAATCAGGTTTTCCTTGTGCTAACTGCCTATTTTCAAGTATAATTTCCATAAGAAAAGGAAAGAGGTTTGTACCAAAACAAGGTCAACCTCAGCTTCACGTCCACTCAAAGGCTAGGAAACTAAGTCCTTACCGTAAAGTAGTCTATTAGGCCATTTCCGAGTTTCCCCGGGCCTCTGTATCAAAACGAGGTTCAGTGCTCAGCCTTCGATATAGAATGATTTTTTTATTCTCATGCAAATAAAATTCATTTTCGCAAGAAAGGTTTTGCACTTAGCCTCCTTTTGAAAGTAAGAGTTTTGGGAACTCGGAAATGGCTAATTTGCAGAAGATGAGTACATGTTGTAAACTCAGAAATAAAGATTGTTGTTGTTGCTGTTGTTGCTTGTGGCCACAAATATATAACTTGCAGAAAATGAGCCACATTTTTTTAACTGAGAATGCAATATTAGTTAAGGATGTTCTGTTTCACATCCACGTTCATATCCATGTTCGCAATGATCTTAACTTCCAACATAAAGAGAGGACCAATTCTCTTTATTAGAGTATCAAACGTTTCGTAATGGATAATTAAGACACGAAAAAAAAGCCTGCTGTCAGGCTAATTCCTTGTTAGGGAACGATCTATTCGTCCATAATTAGCATTTACACCAAAAAAAAATTAAACACACTTACTGGCATTATCGTAAATGTTTTTCATTTCATTCACACATAGCTTGTCAACCATCAGATTCTTTGCCGTGGTCGAAATCTTCTCAGCTGAGCTAATGACGTCATTACTGGATATCTCATGCTTGATTGTACAGCTACAGTTAGGGTTAACAATACTTTTGACAGGGAGGGTAGGCACAGTACTCATTAGTCTGTTTTGGTAGATTTTGAATTTAGCTGTAGAGGCATCGAAGTCAAACACATGCCAGAAACGTGAGCAATTGGAACTGTCATAACCAAGGCCGTCTGCAAAAGAGAGGGAAAAAAAACCTCGGTTGAGGATCAAAAAGGGGACTGTAGTTAATTTTACCCAGGGCGGGGGGGTAATCCCTCATATAAGCCATGGAGGTATGTGCTGCCCCAAAGGGTAGCGCTTTTGCGCCCTTTGGTAGGAAAACGGGTAACCACTTTGCCCATTTAGGTCTCGAATCGGTAAGAAAGAAAGAGGAATGTGGGAATTCGAAATGGATGTTAAGAAATCTTTTTTGATGCTGTTCTAATCTAAGTAATGATGACGTAATTTCTTGGAAGCCAGGTCTGAAAACGGGTGTGGTTTTTTGGGGCTAGGTCCGGGAACGGGTGTGAAAAATGACAGGTTTTGGTCTGAAATAGGGTTAGGATTTGGAGAATCGGGCGGCACACCCCCGCCAAGAATTCCCAAGAGTAGCCCCCCGGGTAATTTTAAAGAGTCTCTCTGACTAACAAAGAAAAATGACTTACTCTCACTGCAGTCCGGTTGTTGGATGCTATGTAGTAGACCTCCCGTGGACGCCTGATAAATCTTGACATTAGCTGATATCTTATTCCAGCAGATATCGTTAGTGTAAATATGCACGTAATAAGCGAATGTTTCCGACTGAAGTCCTCTCATGGTTATGGTCTCTGGTCCGTACATATCTGTGGCATCCACATCAAGGTCTATGATCTGAGAACCTTGTTGGCACCGCTTGCCGTCATAATAAACCTGTGTACATTGAAATTTTGATCAGAGTCATGTAATGAGGTATTTTAGAATCCAAATGCGTGCTGGACACTTGTGCCATTAACCGCAGAATGCGGCTCTATATGCTGCTGTCACTCTCGGAGAAATTTACCCTGGGTACCTGAGACGTTTTATATCGGCGTTCGGGGTTTTACTGTCAAGTCTTTATAGTGACCCGCTCGTGGCGTCGGCCCTCCTCCGAAGACGTGGCCGACCCGAAACATCTCCGCCGCACACGATCGCCGCACGCTTGAGAAAACCTCTGGTACCTAGGGTAGGAGAAACTGCAACCCACGCCTAGCTGAAATCCCAACCAACTAGCATATAATTGCAACCAAAGCTTTCTCTTTTCCCATATCCAGCCTCCTTCTCATACCCTCTCTCTTACTGAGAACGAGGTTGGCCCATGCCAAGAAATTCAATATCACATCAGTGTTATTCTAATCGTAAAACCGTAACCTCTGTTATAAGCACTGGGCTTATACAACTTTGTAAGCGGTTTTTAATTTAGGAGGGCTTACAAAAGGGGGGGGGACGTTTACAGTATGTTTTTTGCCTTCGGCCGCTATTTCCACGTACTCCCAGGGTAATTCCTAATTTTGTGGCGTTCTTGTGAGTCTCAAAGTTGGACCACACTTATTTTAACTTCCTGTGGACTTGGAAAAGGGGTCCAAAACTGCCTACAATTTTTTGGCTTCTTCCTTGCTGCATTTTGTCAGCGAAGGATTTGGACAGTTTTCAAGGCAAGTTACTTTTGTTTTTGATTGATAGAAATGCTAAAATTCGACGTGTTTTGGTCTTTTCCAACTGCTTTTGCTCTAACTAATGAGTCAAGCTAGATTACTTTCGAAAATTTGGTGATTTTGCTTGTGAAAACTACTAAAGTGAAAACTACGGTATCTAATTCCGCAACAGGAACTGCGAACAAGTATGAATATCAAGGGCGCTTTCGATTGGGATTGAGATTAAGATTTTGAAATCCGGATTTTGGATTTGCAATAAAACGCGAGATCCAAAAACGGATTTCAACACCCAGAAATCTGTCCTTGGATTCCGTTTTATTGGGAAATCCGAAAAAGGATAAGAAAAACAATTCTCAAGAACACTTAACAGCGGTCTCGCACGTGCACGCATAATTAAGAGAGAACAGTTTCGCAAATCCTTTTTCGGATTTCCCAATAAAACGGAAAGAAAGGAAATCCACGCATTCAGGATATGGATTCCTTACCTTAAGGAAGGATTTCTCGAAGTTAAAATCCGTTATCGAATTTTGCGTCTTATTGCAAAATCCGAATTCCAGATTTCAAAATCTTAATCCGCGATCCACATTTCCCAATCGAACGTACCACAAGACCTTCCCTAGTTCCTGTGCGGTGTCTTTCCAGGCCTTCTCGCTCAATGCATTTCGGTGAATTATCTGAGACAAAAAACTCGCTCGGACCACGTCACCCGAATTGCATCGGCCGCGCGCAATAAAGAGGGCTTGGGACTAGGCAACCACAAGACCTACCATTCCAGACTCACAGTCAGGATCATCTGAACTGCCGGGCCAGGGCGTTATAAGATAAGAGTCCAGGTCCTTTGGCTGGCGACCCCAGGTGAGCACTATACGGTACATATCATCTGTCCCTCGAAGAGACAAACGTGGAGATATCACCATGTCCTGATGGATCATAATGTGTTTTTCTGTTGTGGTTGGGATCTTTAAGTCTTCATTTAACGTGTAATAACCGATCCTGGATGTTCGAACCTAGGAAAAACGGGCAAAAAAAGCTTTAAGTTTGAACGATACGATACAGTGTACCTGAGGAAACAGGATAAACTAAGCCGGTTAAAATAATAATGGGAACTATTTGACCAAGGCTGTGCTCTAAAAAAATTTCAGAAATCCGTGTGCTCTGAGCCTGTAAAATCCAGGGTGCCCAGCACATGATTAGCATGAAAAAACTATAAGTTTTTCGAGTTGCATGAGTGCGAAAGTTGGGCGCTAGGGGCCACTGGGCTTTGCTTGAGCACAGCCCTGCTATTTCCATTCTTCATCAGCACACGCGCTCGGTGATCTCTAAAGACCACTGTAATTGGCTTACTGCTGTTGTGGCATCCTGCCTAATTACGAATTTATTCTTATTTGTTTCTTTTGTATATATATCTATAATCCTTCATTTTTTGTGTTAGAAAGATTACGCTTCACGTATACGGCAAACGTTAGATTCAAGTTGAGAATTTTTAAAAATAGAAAACGAGCAGATAAAAACAGCTCCGAATAGTTCTTATGGATAAAAAATTTTGTGAAACTACTAATTTATTGTCTAGAAATAATGAGCAGTAAACGACAACCTGGAAGTAAAGGGGAAACTTGGTCACGTGGTACAAATTCGCGTTTGCCGTGTGACGTAAAGGTGATGCTTAACCTCTCTATTATGTGATAGGTGAAGCTAATGAAGCGAATTAGGTCAAAGAGGCCCATTCTCAATACACTGTAGGTTCTGTTTGTGCGCCTACCTGGTAGTAACCAGGTTGAACATCTTCTATGATAGCCACACCGTAGAAGTTTGTCAGGCTTTTAGCTGTTCTTAAAAAGACCCCAGCACTGGACAATAACATACACTCAGCTCCGGGCACTGCGGCCCACTCTACTCCTCGAGTAGCATCCTTCACCTGCCAATCAAAATACACAAATAAGTTGGTCAACTGTGCAAATGAGTATCAAGAACCAAAATACTGCACCAAAAACCAAAGTAATTACATTGGCCAACCCTCTGCCGGCAAAATAAAACGAGCCAATGAGATCTCAAAGCAAAAGCAAGGAGCCTGTTCCAAGCGCGGGAAGACAATAGTTTTAGTTTTGATTGGCTGAGGGTAGTACTAATTTAAAGTCATTCACTAAACAGCAATAGAGACGAAGTTACTTTCAACGATCAAACCATACTATATAGCTAAACGTAAAAATTATGCATGGTAAGGTAAGAAAGGATGAAAGTGGATTTCAGTTTATAGAGTTTACTGGCGTAAAACGGCCAAGAAATAAAACTCACTAATAGGTTAGTTGAGACTTCGATCGTTTTGGGACCTTATTTCATTATTCATTGTCTTGTCTGCTCCAAAATGGTGAAACGGTCTCAAACAGAAGCTAGTTGCGGAATTTTGCCTTACGAAAGTTTTCATAACCAAGTCAACCACAGCCAATGAAGCTGCTCCTGGCCAAATATAACGAGAAAATGGTACATCCGCGGCGACAGGTTATGAAATCTAGGCAACAGTTGTAAACATGCACCCTCGTATGTAAGGTATAAAGTGCTATATCGCGGATGGGGTACACTCGCAAAGGCGGAACATTTATCGGGCAGCAAATTTATAAGTGTTCGTAAAGTGAGCTTCGCCGTATTTTCAAGAGGTTCCCATAGAGCCTCCCGGTAGCTCAGTGGTTACAGCGTCCGATCTAGAACTCGGAGAGTCGTGAGTTCAATCTTATCTGTGGAGTTCGGAAATTTTTCTGAGCTTTCCGAAGTTAGATTTCTCTTCCTTCTAAAGTGCGTTGTACTGTTGGAGAACAGAAGACGAAGAAAGATTTCTGCTCGGAGAGACAGTACGTTCTTTCACTCTGTTTTAGTTTTCAACTTTAATGTTTTCCACTTAAAGACCTTCACTGCAAACAGTTCAGCTGCGACAAATTGTCTCTTGGCTGCATTCAACCATTTCTCTCATCAGTTTGAATCCGCTATTAAGCCACTACGTTAATTAAATTTCATAAATAAAGGACAATACCGCTTTTCATTAGGCCACCGACGACTCATCCAAAAGGAACTAAAATTTTCATTTCATCGGACAGAGAGGAGTCAATTTACACTAGCTCAGTGTTTAGTGACGGATTCACGACATTGCACAAGTCTGCCCTGAAAGGATACTTCGTCCCATAACTCTGCTATATAAGAACAGAAAAGACTGTTCCGAGTGAATTCAATTGCAAGCTCCATCGCCACTATGACACTTCCAGATACTGATGCTGAACACAACGGCCCAAAATAGGCTGATTTACAAATCAAGACTTTCTTTTGCTGTTTGTCTGCCTTTCTTTTTACTGAAAACATTTTGACCCCAAAAAGATTTTTATTTCCTTGCATTTGTTAAGATGTCAGTACAAATATTGTTGAGATATAGGAATGATTCGTCATGATTCGGCTACTAAGTAATGATGCAGTTCATAGTTACAGATTTTCCCTTTCATGAGGCGCACTCCCACAGTAAAATGAGTGGTTTGGAATATCGCCGTAACGCGTTTTTATGGGGGAGAAATTATCAGGTTTAAACCAATTATAAGAGCGAAGTAACCGAAAATGAAAGAGGACTCGTCTGGAATTGAAGCGTTTACAGAACTATATATAAAGCACTGCCAGTTGGAATTTGAAAAATTCGTCAAAAAGTTGATTAAACCGTTTGACCTTGCTTTGACAAAAAATGAATATCAAAAGACCCAAACAGTATTACTTTCTCGCCCTAAGCTACCCGAGGTATAGTCTACGTTGCTTTAACCCGAACTGGAATTGTCATGGTGTCAGTTCATTAAAAATACCTCACGCTGAAAATTTTCGTAATTTCTCAATTCGTAAAAAGTGATCGTTTTCCAAACAGTAGAAAATTGCGTTTTGGTTTAATTTAATGGTTTACAGCTAAACCTAATGAATCTTGTAGAATGCTGACGCAATGAAAAATATATAAAAGGATTTCGCGTGTGACTACCCACCAACATGTAATTATCCGCCATGTTCTTCTACCCTAAACATTTCGTTCTTTGTATGTACAGCGATCATGTAATTATTGAATGTATTAGTGTTTGTTGAATAAGTCAAAAGTGATGAAAATTGAATAAATCTTTTTCTTTCTCCAAGTAAGACTGAAGTGGTAGATCCTTTATTTGGTAAAAAGATATGAACCCCTCTGTCAAGTGCTATGTAAACAAATTAGCGATGTCATTGCGCTCCTATGTAGATCGAGCGATCAAAGTTTTTTCATAATAACATAGTGTGAATGTGAAGAAACTCCGTGGGGTTTAAAATCGTAAGGAACTCATGTAAGCATGCTTAGTTTCTCGGCCTGGTTCTTAAGCGTGGTGATGATAAACAAATCACTACCAGTATGGTGCTGAAATTCGTTGAACACGATCGACCTACCTGGCATTTGATGGAAATGGTATTCACTTCACAGGCGCTTGTTATGATAAAAAGAGTGACAAAAAACTGTTTAGAATTCATTCTTTGGAATCGTTAAGAGAATCTAGTCGCTCTCGTTTCGCTTCCACCACATTTGAAAAGCACGTAGCGCAGTCTTTTGCATTTTCATTTCGATGAAAACAATACCATCGCAAGGAAATTGCAGTTCTTGCTAACAATGCAAATTGCAATTTGCATGATAACTAGGATTACTCGCATTATAATGGACATGGCGGTCCGAGATTAAACAAGACGTTAATTTCTAAATTTAGAAACACAAAATTTTAAACTCTTCAGCGCTTCGTTACAGTGATGGAACGGAAAAAAAAATTGGCCGAAATAAAAAACGAGTATTTTTGCACCAGAAACAAACGCACGGTTAGTTAAAGTAGTTGCAACAAAAGTTTTGAATAGTTTTGTTTCCTTTGTCTAAAGTAGTGGCCAGAAAATCGGGCTTTTTGGTGTAACAAGTCCTTGATTCTACAAGTTAATCGTCCTCATTCTTGTTAGCTGGTCAGTGTTCTTCTAATTTTGAGATACCCTGCGAGCAAGCTCTCCTGTTTGGGCGAGTGAAACAGGTCTCGCGAGAACGCGCGAGCGAGCGGCGAAGCCGCGAGGGGCGGAGGATGCAAGCTCTCCTTTCCTCGGCCCCTCGCACGTGCGTTCCCGCGAGGCTCGCTTCGCTTGCCCAAATAGGAGAGCTTGCTCGCAGGCTAATTTTGAGAAGGAGGTGAGGCACACGCAGCTTTAGCATGGAATTTTTAAGGCATACTCCTTTTCTTGAAAGTATGACAAAGAAACTCTAGCTTTCACTGTAGATTATTAAGAATTTCTTACAATGTGACTAGAACGTTTTTTGCTGAAATGATCATGTTCGGTCCCGCAGTTTATCAGGTGCATTATTATAAGAAGAGAAGAGAGCTTGACTCTATTGCTTCTCGTGGCTTTTGTTCTCATTATTTCTTTTTGCTTATCTCAGTTTTTGCTTCTCCTTTCCTTTGTTCTCACTATTTCTTTTGGCTACAAGCTGGTCAATGCTATTTTTACTAACTGCTTTGGCAAAAACGATATTCATGAAAATTGTTGAACGTCAAAACAAACTTTTTGACTACTGTTAAGAACGTGGTCGTTAAAGCCCGCAAAGACTTGGTCAAAATGCTAAAAGACCTTTTAAATGGAAACTTCTTGTTTCTGAAATTTATTAAAAAAATGCTAACTATTATCCAGTCTGCTTTTCAGAGCTCATGCAAGCTGATATTCATGTAAAATCGTTGAATCTCTCACATTCAAATAAACGTTTTTGACCAATGTCTATTAATGATACAATACATTTTACACAGTTTCTATCAAATACGTTTGCCGGGCATATATAAAAACAGGGCGTCAACAAATCCGTACAAAAAAAACAGGGCGTCAACAAATCCCCAATAACCGTTTGAAAGAAACCGACCAGACAATACCTTTTTTGTTTCCACGTATTGTGAACGTCTGACGAAGACACTGGACGGGCTAAGAGCAATGACGCGCTCTTTAATGTTACACACACACTGATTGCATCTAAAGAAGCCTGACAAGCTTACCGTTTGAGATTTGGGGTTAAGCTGACGTTAGTTAACAACACGTCCGAGGAAATATCCAGTTCACTCGCTTATTTTCACTCTTTACCTTGCACTTGGGACGTATACATCGTTCTGATCATTAGCAACTTAGCGGAAAACAAAATGATAATTTCTGTGGTCGAAAAACCGTTTCATGAATTTTACGACACCGACTATCTCATGGGTCCCTTAAAAATTTCGGTTGAAATGTAAATGGAACGCGACAGTTGAGATGGAAATTTTCCGGAAAAAATGATCCACCATCAGACGCAGTCCTAAGAAATACTCATAGCCGACGCTGAGCGGCCAAGCGCGGGAAAATACGTATGGAGGGCTAGCCATCCAATCAGAACACGAGCGGGCACTTTAAATCAACCAATCAGATTGCGAGGTAAATTCATGTCGTCGGCACAAAGGGAGGAAAATTCTTGTTTTTTAATGATTGGTTAAGCAAGTGGCGCGAGACTTATAAGCCAACCAAAAAGAGTAGCAATCCAAACCAAATGCTTAAGGGCCGACCATTTGACTTTTGAGTGGGGGGTACAAAGCCATTGTAGGCCAGGTATTTCCTTGCAAGATTAATCAGTCTACAGGATATTTTTTTCTGAAATCACCCTTACCCCCGATTCATTGTATGCCAGGTATTTCCTTGCAAGATTAATCAGTCTCCAGGATATTTTTTCTGAAATCACCCTTACCCCCGCCTCATTGTATGCCAGGTATTTCCTTGCAAGATTAATCAGTCTCCAGGATATTTTTTTTCTGAAATCACCGTTACCCCCGCCTCAAAAGTCAAATGGTCGGTCCCTGAACAGGCTTTAATTAAGAAAAATAAACCAACCCACTCACCAGTCACATTTAAGGTAGACAATTAACAGAACCTGGGAAACAAGAAAACAAAAAACAAGTCACATGCCAAGCGACAGAAATCAAGAGCTTTTATTAATTCTAAATACATATATATTTATTTTGTGTCTAAAAATGTGTATGTTAATTCACAGAACAGTTCACCACTCTATGTTAATCGTTAGCGAAGTATGTAACTTCCTTTTCAGCATTTATTTTTAAGACAGTTATTTTTCGGTTATGCACGAGATATTAGCAGGAAATTTTGAGCAAGTTAACAGCTCTCCAAACTTGTTAGAAATTACACTTTGATGAACTTTTCAAAGAAAGGCTGTCTCTGTTACGCTTAGCCTGTTGAAATTTCTATAAGGTGAATGGATTGCAGTTTGGTGGTTGCTACAATAGAGAGATTTAGAATCATATTTACGGCGAACAACAGACGTCAATTTGTAGCATGTGACCAAGTTTTTCCTTTACCTATCGCCACCTCTTTATTATATGTGCACAAAAAAATTTATAGTTTCACGCCATACAATTAATACTTTGCACACTTTTTTCCTGTCCATTTTCCATTTTGAGAAATTGTCAATTTGAATTTGACGTCTGCCGTAAAACTGATTCTTAATCTCTCTGATCCCATTAAAAATTCCCGAAACTAGCGTAAATATGACTTCATTACATCTCCAATAAACTTGACTCACTGGGTGCGAGGGGTGTATGCCGTAAGCATGCGCAGTCAGAGTTTATTCTGAAGAAAGGCATGAACAAGAGGAAACACATCTTTTCTCGTTGCCTTGATATTCTCCTGATCATAAACAAAACAGTTCTCATAACTTTCACTGTATTGCTTTAATTTAAGTTCGGCTGAAGTAGACAAATAATCTCCAATTTGTCCAGAAGCATCTTGATTTGGACCACACACAGCAAGCTGTTTACTTGGAGGTTCGTCTAAGCCATCCCCAAAGTAGACAAACATTATAACCAGTACATCCAAGCATGAAGATTCACAAAATTTCACTATGTGATGTTGAACTTGTGCTCTTGAAAAGAATTCTTGCATTGACAACCCGCTGACTGCGCTGATGCTGACACTTAAAGCTTCACTACTGTTCTTGGGCAAGGCTTTGTAGTCTTTCCGTAAAAGGTCTGGGGTGGAGATGGCTGACACATCAAATTTTGCTAGGAAAAAAATTTTGATGTGAAGACTTTATTTAAAAGAGGGCAATACTTCACAGTTGAAAAAAAACTGAGGAACTTGTGGCTCTCTATAACAATGTTATCATAAAAAGATAAACATGACCCCCAGCCCCCCCCCCCCATTAAGATGAAAGAGGCATTGGAGTGAACATGCGAGAATATGATTATTGATGAGAATAGCCTGAGAAAACAGTCAACATTTGGTGACGCTACCACTGGTTTCCCAGCCAAATGATGCCTGAGAAACGAGCGCAGCAATTCAATACTGATGACGTGTCACTACCCAGATCTTGTTAGTGCTTCTGATTGGTTGTGCCGCATGAGAAATTTGATTCAACCAGTCATTTGGCCGGGAAGCCAGTGGTAGTGTCACCAAATGTTGGCTGTTTTCTCAGGCTATGATGAGAAAAAAAGGAAAAATTTCTATATCAATAACTTTTTTAGTTTACAGCTGATCTATAAAACTTGATGGTATGGACAATAGCAATGGTATGCAACATGGGCTGGGGAAAATATACCTTCACATAAAAAACAAATTGAGGGTAGAGATTAGGCTAGGCAGAAGCCTTCACACTGTTATCCTGACTTCCGTCAGAATCCACAAAGTCACTATCAGCTACTCTCATTCCACCTTGCAATGTGCAGCTAAGTTCTGTGAACTAACCTTTACTGAGACCTGCATACAATTCATCCACTGCAACTGGATGTCGCTCCATTAATCTGCTAACAATTTGTTTGTCTTTGTGTGTTGTTTTACCAGCTCTAGGATCAAGATTAATCGTGTCTAGCAGTATTGTTCCTAATAAGAGGCTGCACATCATATTGTCCAGTATGTCTACAGCCAAGAGCTTTTCAGCCACAAGAGTACAGCAGGATCCCACTAGCTCAATAGTCTTGTTGACTTTTAGTTCAGCTGGCCACATATCTTGATGATGGTCTGAAAGATATCATAGCTTGTGTACAGATGTCCCCTCCCCTCAAAAAAAGAGGGAAGAAGGGGAGGGTGCATCTGAACACAGGGCTAAGATCTTATTGTTATAAAAAGAAACGAAATTCTAAAGTTAACCTTTCACTCAAAACACATGATGGACATATTAGCTAGAAATAACCAACTAAAGACTTTCTCACCCTGCCAGCAGAGTGTTTCTTTTGCTTGCTCAATTTTGGCGTACAGGAGAAAGACAGCATGAATCGAGTAAAATCTTTGTTGAACATGCTCAGGGGTGGATCCGGGATTTTTCTTAGCAGGTGGTGCACCACTAAGGAATGGCTTAACTGACTGGTGACATCAACAAATTTTTAAAAGGGAATATGAAGAAGAAGGCTTTTGACTAAGCAATAACATAATGTGAACTGCTGAGAATCATATCAACCGATACAGCAGATTTTTTTGCAGAATACCAGTTGTATTAGAAAGCCACAGGTCATCTCGGGGGAAGGAGGGTGCACACCCCTTACACCCTCCCCCTAGATCCACCCCTGATGCTCTGCATGTTGCCTGCTGGGATACAGTTATGAACACAGGCCAGATAGTCGTGTGCGTGGTACAGCAGGCTGACCATAAGCACCACCAACCTTTCAAAACAGACTGATACTAAGAGGGAATTCTCTAAACGTGTTTGTAAAGGGCAGACCTGTAGAGCTTACTTACACACTCACCTAAAATTTCAATGACAGCAGTCTCCAAATATTTCTGTGCTTGGGCTAAAACATTATGGTCTACTAAAGTGAGTTTCAGTTTCTTTGTTTCCATCAAGGTTTCTAACTCTATATCTTCTATAAATGTGAAGAAATCATGATCAAGATGAAATTGTTTGAACAGAAACACTGCTTCTGTTCGCAGGCAGAAATCTTCCCTTGGTATGTTGAACACAGGAACAACAGCTGTTTGTTTTGCTGGAACATTGGACAATGTCTTGCAAGATAGAAAACTAAAATCAGATTCCTTAGCATTGTTAGAGGTACATGTATGATTACTGTTAAATTTGTTGACTTGTTGGAATCGATGTGTCTCACTGAACATGTTAGATCACCCACATGCAATTCTGATAATTATCAAAGAAGACCTATTTCTGATTGATATACCACTAATCATTGCTCTGTGTTGTACAGTCTCTGTGCTTTCAGACCACTGCATGCTAGCAAGATATTTGAAATTTTGGACAAACATTGTTTAGAGATCCACTGCCTTTGTAGACAAGTAATAGTCAACTCTACCGTCCTTTTGTCCTAATGTGAAACAAGAGACCTGCAACTTGGCTAGGATGGAAATTAGGCGTATTGATGATATTTGTAACTGGATGCCGAAGAATAAATTAAACTGAACGATGATAAAACTGAAACAGATCACTGTAACAGGTCTGTTATAATTATGGAGTATCAAATTAATAAGCTACAGCCTGCACAGAACATGTTTGCAGGACTTATATGCAGTGAAAGTAAATAAATTATTGTTAGACTACTCCTTTATTAGGTAATTTAAATTGGTTGCCTGTAAAGTTTAGAATTGAATTTTAAAAAATCCTCTTAATTGTTTTTAAGATTTTTAAGAGCTTAGCATCTTGTTACCTAAGTTCATGGAGGGGGGGGGAAGGTACAAAAAAATATTTGTGCAAGGAAAATTGTTCATTTTCCTGCGGAGATGACCAAAAATAAATTACAGTAATTTATGCCTTAGGTTGGGCACATGAAAAGTTCAACATTTGATATACCAAGTCACTCCTCAGTCCAAATTCCCATGTGGGCCACTCGAACGTAATTCATGGGTCGACCCAAAGTAGATATGTTGGACTTAATTGTTTCAAACATCAATCTTTTGATGCACTTAACTGAAGGGATTAGGTTTGGTACATGAAAAATAGTGACGTTTGAACTGCTCCTTAACTAGTTATGGTTACCTCTCTTATGCACAAACTATTAATCCATTGAAAAATCATTCTTAAGCAAATAAAAATATTTTTTGTCCCAGTTTTATCTCTTTTTAAAAGTAACATTTTATTTCTGGATCTGCTTCCATGAAGAGACATACCTTAAAAATGGAAAATGCATAAATGAGCGAAGACACCATTGAGTCAAGATCACAAGCCTCATTTCCTAAGACAACATGAACTTCATTGAACTCGGTGAGATTCTTCAAGCAGACCTTTATAAATGAAGGAAGGAATAAAAGACATTTAGCAAACTTCCATTGGCTTTGTGGTAACTTGTTACAGCACAAACACTTCCTTTGTGTTAACAATTGTTATGCAAGTATAGGTGCCTTGCAATAAATTGAACAATTTTACTGTTTAATGCACTAAGCTACTCAGACAATGCAAAGGAATCAATTTAGTAATGACAAAATGGAACTACACATATCATGACTTAGAAATTGCATGCAATCTATGCTTTTTTCTCTTTCAGAAAGTAGACGTGTCTGAATCTCTTTTGTGGTTCGATTATCGTAATCGACCCCTCAATCTTCAAATTTTTGGTGGCCCTTAGGGAAGTTTCCACTGTATAATACACAAACAACATAAACAAAACAGAACAATGCAAAAATATTATACAAACAAACACCAAACTCTGGGAACATAACATAGTGCAAAGAAAACCAGCTTTACAGCTTCCTCTTTGGGCAAGCTGCAGCTAGCTTTTACTGGCCTGCCGGAGAGCCATTTTGACTAGCCTGAGAAAAAAATTTACAAGCAGTGAATAAGTTAAGCGTATTTAAGTAAACGCTTTAAGCACAAACTTCCACTTATTTCAAACACACTAGTTGTCTCTCCTTCGTGCCCCTTCGCTCACTCCTATTGCCCTGATATTCTACACCTACAGTAAACTCTCATAAAACTATCCGGGTAAAGCTTAGAAATATTAAATTATTCGCCGACCTACAAGTAGTTATTGACTTGTAAAAATAGTTCAAAGCATGACTTGTGTATACGATTAAGAACGATCGAAACAAAGCAAAACAAAACACAACATGAGCACCTTGGAATGCTTTAAAAAGTCCTCCATTTTGATATTTGCTTGGAGGCTGGCTCGGCTGGTCGGCATTATATTTAGCCTGCGTAGCAAGCGTTTCCTCGCGAGGTTCGTCTAGAAAGCTAGGACAAGAGCAAAAAAAGAATGGATGACGGGGGAGGGGGAGGGGAACGAAGGAACCGCTTGCCCCAGGCGGTGTGCGTCACGAGATTCGACCAATCAGAATGCGTCATTCGTAGAGTGATTTTCGCGCTCGGAAAGAGCCGTTTTCAGAGGTATATGTGGTGAAATTTTCGCTTTATTCCAAGCTTGTGTTAGTAATTTCGACGCTATACCGCCGTGGAAAGTTGTTGGAACACTTTATCTTGATAGCAGTTGCGTTACTTTTAAATATTTTTGCTTTCTTGAGCGTTTGTGACAAGTTTGAATTGCTCAGTTATGTGCAGGCCGCCATGATGATTTGAGTGTTGTTTTTGCCGTTCTTCTTGGATTTATTGCTGGTTACTGTTAGCGGTTTTATCGAATTATTTTGGCCATCTTGTTACTTCAACCTTTCTTCTTTGCAAATTTCGGGGTCTACCTGGTCTACCCCTGTTAGTTTTCCCGTTATGAGCCGTTGAAAGTGTCTTGGAATTAAGACATCGTCTTAGCCAAGTGGCACAACTCCCGGGAAACTGGCTGAGAAAACATGACGAAGCGAAAGCCGACGTGAAGCGAGTAACGCCAAATCTAGGAAGAGTTTGTGCTATTTTAAACCACAAAAGGTAAATAAGTTTGAATATTGTAATAACCTTTGGAAAAAAAAAACATTTTTCATAACCCAGTGCGGAAACTGAAAGCGTGACTTAAAGTAATTTGCATGCGGTGTGTGCCATGTGTATGCAAATCTTTGTGCAAACTTATGTAAGGGAATAAATTGTTATAAATCTCTACCAAAACACAAAACCATTATCGAAGATCCAGACAACATCATAAAAGATTTTAAAACTGTGAGGTTAGGTTTTACTTTATAACAAAATCTATATACTGCGCTCACTTCAATGACCGCACAGACAAGATCGTGGTTTATTTCACTGTTTATTTCTGCGACTGTAGCTTCGGTGAAATCCCGATTGTGCCGCAGCTGTTCGGCTCTTTCGGTCTGTTTTCCCCTTGCCTCATAGAAGATTTATTTGCGCATAAGGATTTCAAACGGGCACTGTTTTCAAAATAGTATAAACTTGTCGATGAAAATAAAATTGTTATGAGAGACGATTTCTCACCTTGCTGTTTGCACGCGCTCCCCCTAGCTGCTTTGCCGGTAACAAAGTCCATCAAATATATAAACACTTCTAATGGACGAATTATTTTTTAGTTAAGCAAATCCAGGTATGAACTACAGATCTCTTTCACCATGAGATAAATACATACATATAAACCAAACAGTACATAAAATCTTATGAGAAGCAGGAAATTAGTCGCCGCTCAAAGTCGGCTAGATCGCACGATCGTCTCCGAATCGCGATAAACTTCTTGAAATTGTCTTGTGAAGCCAATAGCAAGCATCTAAGGCCACTATGAGATCTTGAAAATTCTCGAAATCGCTCTCTTCAGTAATGTTTTTCGGAAAAGGCAGCAGTGTTTTGATCCCTGGGTTTGATTCATTTCTCTTACGAGACGCGAATTCGACCGTGTCACGATTGAAATGAGGCACAGTAACAGTTTTACCCATGAACCTTTGTGGGTCGTGACGCACACCGCCTGCCCCAGGCCGCAAACCCCACGATTTTGAAAAACTGCGTTCGCCCACGAGCGCAGCTTCTGATTGGCGCGGCGCGGGTAGTGTTGATTACTTAGCATTCGAAACATCAATCAAACCAGGTATGCTTTGTTTTCGTGTGTCACAGATCTGGTAGCCTGTGAACAGGCCTTTAGTCGGCTACAGATCTGGTCTCATCTGATTTGTGGTCGCAGATTACAAATGCTTTGGACTGATATTTATTGGAATCGTGTTTGTGCGAAGGTTTATGAGATCAGAGTCTTCAAAGAATAATTGGAGATCGACCAGTGGAGACTAGGGAAGGCCAATTTATTGAGAATGACGGCGTGCGGATCTGACTGGAAAAAATGGACTGTTTGTTGGAGATAACATCAACATCAGAACATCGGTACTCGACACTAGCTAACGCCGCCATGGACAAGCGATTTGTCAGCTTTTTGAAATGAAAAGATTCTTTTTGTTAATTGGAAATTTAGCGGCATCTATAGTAGAGAACGTTTCGACACAGGCTGAAGAGCAGCCGCTCTTCAAAACTTATACCCGGCGGAGTGAATTGTTCCGGACAAATCATTTTGACGTGTCGACAAGGTTTCAGACGAAATAAAGCCACACAATAAAAAACAAGAAATTCCGCAGCAATCGCTCATAGTTTAACTTCCTTTTATCGCAAATCTTTTTTATTACAGTTCTTGCAATCGCCTGCAACGTGTTCTATTAGAGAACAAAGTAATTTTATAAATCTGGTAATCCAGGGGTAATCTGTTCGTTATGTTTCTATTTTGACGAGCTGTCAACTTACAAATGAACCGAACCGTGAAATATCAAGGGGCGTTTTCCAGAATCGTGGGGTTCGCAGGCAAGCGTTTCCTCTTCTCCCCTCCCCCTCCCCCTTCAACCTTTTTTTTGCTTCCGCTCTAACTTTCGCGCAATAACTCGATTGGAGACGCTTGCTACGCAGGCTACCTGAGATCAGGCGTCTTTTTTTTTTTTTTTTGTTTGTTTTTTTTTTGCTTCTTTGGCTCGAGAGGGAAAAAAAATAACGCCTGATACATTTATTTAACAAGCAGTCAACCGCCCCCTAATTTACATAATCTAACGTTTGCTTGACCTGTCATGTTTTTAGCCAATAAGCGTTTACCAAACGGAAATCAAATTTTGGCGCGAATAATGTCTCTTTTGAAATCAGTTTTAGGGAAAAAAAATTTTTAAGTACGTCCGTGTTCAGATGGCGCTTCGTAAAAAAGAAAAAATAATGTGTTGTTTTTGTGATGAAATATACTGCTAGCTGGAGCTGTCGTACCTTTATGAATAGCTACAAATAATAAAGAATTTACTGGTTAAAGCTCGTTGACTTCGTTCTGTACCGAAAGCAGTGGAAAAAAATTAGGCTGAAGCACCATATTTCACGAACTGAAAGGTGTTGTGAAAGCGAAGATCGCTCAGAATAAATCGCAGCATGATTTCTGAAGGAGGAAATACAGAAAAACCAGGTCAAGATTCCATTCATGAATTGATTATTTGAAAAGTGAACCCGTTTGTCGCTTCTGTAACTTGTAGCCGGTATCAAATTGCATTCAAATGATCGGTGAAGTTTTGACTGCAACTGTTTTGGTATACGATGAGATGGTAAATATTTCAATGGATGAAACTTCTATTTAGGCATTCTTCAAATTCAAGAAAACTGAGCGGGCAGAAATTAATTTCATAACGAACTCGCGTGTGTATTCACTGCTCATTACGCAAGCAAAAATGCAGACTGAAATCAACAACAACTAACGGATGGCGTCATTTTGGCCAATCGGAACAGCGCAAATCATCCGCATTGTTTCCTATCCAATCAGAAAAAAGTCCAGATTCTGGCATTTTTACATGTGATCCGACAAAGAAATGTATCATGCCCTCTTCCCGTGAGAGACATAAAGGGATAATAGGGAGAGGGCATGATCTCAGGCTACATTATATTCTACCCACCAAAACCACATCGATTGAGAGGGACTGAGATTGAATTTTGGACACCTTGTGACATGTTATACCAACGAAAGATGCCTACGATGTTTTGATGTACTCGCCTCTCGGCGATACGCCTTTCTTTTGCTTTGAGCTTTATTATATTTGGGAGATCGCGTTCTCGCCAAGAAAGGATGAATATAACGAGTATAACTGTATTTCGGCAAATATTGTACATGAAGTTTTAAAACATGTTTCAGATATTTCATGGGGCTACGTGATACACATCTAGCCCCAAACACTGATGGTGGTCTTGGATGATGTTGAAGTCTACATCCACCAAAACCACTCGACCCGTACAGACCGCACTTTATCAAAACATTACCGAACGATTTACTAGAAAGTTATTGTTAACTAAAACCACGTTGCTTAATAGCTCTGTTACTTACATTTAACTGGTTATCCAAAATTGTCAGTAATAATGCTGCTGTAGTGACAAAAATTTCATTATTAATAACAATTATTTAATTATTTAATGTAATTCTTGTCATAACAGTGGCATTAAATCGCAAGCCCGATTGTAATGTGCCCTGCAACTCTAGATGCATGTCTCAGCGAAATTTTGTATTTAATGGGCCTTAGAATTCAGAAAAAGCCATAACGACACAAAGGAAACATTTGGAAGCGAACTGTTAACAATATTACTAAACGAAATTTATTTAATTATCATTATAATTATAATGATATTGAAAGTAGTATTGTATAATCATAATCGTTTACTGCCTGGTAGACCACCTTGATGGCAGTCTTGTATTCGGTGGTTCATTCCGTTCCCGGGGGGGGACTCCCATATGAAACAGACGGGGATGCTCGTCGTCTCGCTTAGGGGTGTAAATTTTGGATTTTGGTCTCGCTTAGGGTGTTCCAGGCAAAGTGCCATTATTTAAAGCCGCCAAGGTCTCGTTTAGGGTTCCGCGAAGAGACACAGAATTACGCGAAGAGAAACAGAACTCAATTTTCTTTTTAACTTTGTTTGTTATGTCTTTATATCATTAAAACTCATTGCATGTCGTATTTGTGTGTTTTTAAGTGGTCTCTTTTAGGGGTCAAAATTTGCTCAAGCCACGCCCAGATTGGTCTCCTTTAGGGGTTAAATTCCAAATTTCCGACGAGCATCCCCGTCTGTTTCATATGGGAGTCCACCCCCCGGGATTCCGTTGTTGTCTATATTTCACCTTTCAGTGGAAGGAGCATGAACGTAAACTGATGGAGGAAGAGAATGAACGAATTCTGGAGTTTGCAAAACTTCAGCAACAACGAGAAGAGGACAGAATGGAGAAGAAGAGATTACTGGAAGAGGGCATGGCAGCCGTGCAACACGAGGTAAATCCTCTTTGTCTCCTGTACGTGTAATGAACGTTTACAGGGAAATTAACACTCGCAATTGCCAACTCGCAAAATGCTTTGGGCTTTTGGAAGTTACGATTCAAAAGTATATCCTTTAGAAAACATTTGCGAGGAAACAACTCTCCAGTCCTCTGCGAGCAGAGGTTTCTCTCTTACGTTGCTTTTAGCGTTTATATAATCACCTGTTTTCTTATAAAGGAAAATCCTTAAAGGATTCACTCGTTAGATCAATTATAAAAGGTTTAAATCAGTATGGTATCACGCCGTTTAGGATTGTCCGGCCTGTCACCCCTTGCAGTTATTTACAATGATCTGAGGCATTTAAAAGAAATATTCCATGTTTCATATCAGTTACTGTGTTTGATTCTAGCTGTCCAAACAAATCCAAGAAGAGGCTGAAGCAAGAGAGGAGATGGAAAGGTAATGATCGTGCAGTTCACAGATCACCATAACATCAAAGTAACATGTACAAGTTTTTTATATGAGTCATTGTTGTTGCAAGCAGTTATGAAAGTGAAGATAACAGTTATTTTCACATCGTTGGGTCGGAGCTTAGTTTCTAAAACTGGTCTCTTTTTATTCTTAGAATACGAACTGAGCTTTATCTTGAAGAACAAGAAGAACTGGAAAGACAAAAGGAAAAGGTAAAAATAAACAAATAAAATAAAATAAAATCCACTAATTTGAGTGTCAATGTATTGATCACGAAAGTACTAATTGTTGAAGACACTATAATTACGTCACCAACTGGAGACCGGACCGCCATTTTACGTGGTCATCTGAACCACGTGAAGGTTCAGCCTCTTGCACTGCAAAGGGAGTACCTTCATCATTTCTCAGTCATTGTTCCTGCACTGGAAATCGAACCCGCGACTCCGTTCTGCAGTCAAGCGCTCTACCGACTGAGCTAATCCTGCCGCGGTTAAAATGGTTCAAATCAAATCTTCCCGAGGGCACGATTCCCCTCTGATACTTCCCAGTGCTTATGCAGTTTATTCATCTTTTCACGTTGTGCTTATGCGTTCAGTTCGGAGAATTTTCTGCAGGGTACAGTTTTTATCTTGGCGCTCGACTTACAAAGGAAGCGGGGTTAGTCGATCAGCTCTTTTTTTACCCACAGCATTAGAATAAAAATTCTTCCTCCATCTTCCGTATCGTTAACTCCTTGAGTGGTAGAGAAAAGGCTTTAAAACGTCAAGACAGTTTCCGCATCGTCTGTGATAATGTCCTTTATTCTCATAAACGTTTTTATTTTACAAGGAAAAATTTGATACTCATTATACTTGGGCGTCCTCTTTAGAATTCTTCAGCATAACCAGGAGCTTACTTGTTATCTACTTTATAACATACTTTGCCCTTGATTTTTCAGATGGCGATTGAGAACAAGATTCGTCAACCGTTGGACTTACAGGAAACTCGCCGACAGCAGCTCCAGTTTAAGGAGCAGAAGCGGCAAGCAGAGTTAGAAGAAGAGGAGGAGTTTAGAAGAAAAGTAAGAGCAGTTACTGCCATGTAATCCTTGTTTAACTCTTCAAGCTCCAATATTCACATAAAAATAGTCCAGACTGACTTTCGTACTTTTCCTTATATTTAATGAATGAGTTGGGGGAATTTGTTAACAGATCAAAGCACTTTCCCCTTGGTGGTCAATTAATAGGCCACTTCCGAGTTCCAAAGATCCTCACTTTCAAGTTGAGGCCAAGCGCACAACCTTTGTTGTGAAAAATGAATTTTATTTGCATGAGAATAAAAAATTATTTCCAAATCAAAGGCTGAGCACTTAACTTCGTTTTGATACAGAGGCCCGGGGAAACTCGCAAATGTCCTATATATTTGTTATTGTTAGGAGAAAATTGATGTTGGTCACTCTTGGGGCTTAAAAGGTTAAAGACACTTTGCTCATAGATCCCGTTTCAAGCGGTTTAGTTTAACCATTGATGATTCTTCTTTTAGATGCTTGAAAAGTTTGCCGAAGACGACCGCATCGAACAGATGAACGCACAGAAGAGGCGAATGAAACAGCTAGAGCAAAAGAGGGCCGTACAAAAACTGATTGAAGACAGAAGGATTCAGTTCCAGAGAGAAAGGGTAAGGCAGCACTGATCCGTCAACCGTTAGACTACATGCAGCCCCCTAGCGTAACAAAAATCGTCTTTGGTAGACCCTTTTTAAACTTACACTCGACGAACTAAGGAAGAGCTGTTCGTGGGCGCCATCACACCTTTTTAGTAGTCAGTTATTGGATGAGGCTGAGTATGATATGAAGAATTATGCAGATTAAAGAGGGTGTTATCCTCCAAGGCCGAAGACCTAAGAAAAGACCAGCTAAGAAAAAAAGAAGGACTGTTCGTAGGCACGATTACTCCTTTTTAATTTGCAATATCGGAAGGAAAATTCTCTTTCCTTCCTCCATGAAGATTTTTTGTAGTAAATGTTAGAACAATTGGGTTATCATATTTCAATATTCTTTTTAGGAAGCAGAACTTGAGGCTCGCCGTGAACAAGAAAGAATGGAGGAATACAGGCGACAGATTATTGAACAAGAAAGACAGAGACTGCTCAAGGAGCACGCTGCCAATCTACCCGGCTTTTTACCTAAGGTGAGTGTGTCCGCGGTAGCGAGCTGCCCACATTATAATAACATTTGCGTAAATTTAAGAGAAATACTTCCTCCTTGCACTTCTCTCGTATTTTTCCGCATGCTTCAGAAATACTTATATACCCCAACGATGCACATCATCGCTCATGTTTAGAGTCTTCACAGCCAATATTTTAACTAACAAACCACAAATGACATCCTGAGTTAACTGACCAGTTAACTGTCCTATTCTGTTTTAGTTGTCTTTCTGTGCTCAGTCGGAGGTGCGAATCCCGCCCCCTACCCCTTACCCCCTCCGTTTATACAGCGGTTACACTGTTCAAGGAACAAACTTCAAAAAGTGATTGCTTGTCATTTACCGAGTGCTTGTTGGTTTTTTTCTACAGGGGGTGTTACGTGATCAGCGGGATTTGGAGTTATTTGATGAATAGTTCAAAGATGCTTACACGCCAAAGAAAGTTGGATACTTTGATGATGATGACGACGAAAGTTATTAACGTCTTTACTATGGATTTAGAATTCAATGTTTAATTAATCCCTTGAAAGGTTTGTCTGTTATCTCGAAGGGTTAAAAGCACAGTTGTAAATCACAAATCAGTTGTGGCTCCTTTCGTTGATCAAATGAAATTTAATTTTTCTTTTTGACCAGCCTTTGTAACTTACCTTGAAAGACTGTCAAATAAAAATAATATCCATTCTTCTGGTTAAGAAACTAGGTCAGTGTTAACTTGTACATACAATTGTTGAGATACTTGTGTAGTAAAGCTAAGAAATTTGTAGTTGGTTTTCTTTTCTTTTCCGAAATGTTTTTTCGCATTCGAATGGTAAAATGCAATAATTGCTGGAATTAATATTGCAAACCAAAGAAAAGATTGGGAATGTCAACTTTCCAGGATAAATCTATCGGCTATTTACAAGCGCGAGGGCGAGTTTGGGGCTACCGAGAACAACACTAGATAGCGGCTAGATCTGTACTTGACCCCAAAGACTGCATGGCAGGCATTCGAAATGAAAAGGGGAAGAGTTGTTCACGCGCGCTAGGTGAAGGGAAGGCACTCCACTCTTCCCCCTTGCACGCTCGCGCGCCCGAAGTCCTTTCCCACTTCCCTTTCGAAAGCCTGTCACGCTAGTCGAGTTCTGGCCCCTCTCTCTCTAGCCTGCGGATATAGACGTATTTCCGGTCGTCGCTTGTCTCCATCCGATCCGAAAAGTAACTGACACGTAAACTTGCCACAAGTCGCCCTTGCAAGTCATCAGAATCGGACGAAGGACTTTTTCGAAAGTCCATAAGTCACCCAACGCCAGTGTTGCGTGACAGCGAGGAACGGACCAGAACTGGACTACTGTCACGCAGGCTATTGACTCCGGGGAAGGAAGTGACCCAAAATCATAATACAGTGCAACCTCTATTTTTTTTCTTACCCCCGTAATAGCAAAACATGAAAAAGAACCTCGATATAACGAAGGGCCAACGGACTGGCAAAATTTGTTCGCTATAACGAGGTTTCGTCGTATCGAGGTTCTTCTTCATAAATTTCTTTATTTCTGGGGTAAAAAAAATCGTTCGTTATATCGAGGACTTTGTTATATCGAGGTTCCACTGTAACCTCCTGAAAAAACCAAAAGATGGCCGCCGTCAAAAGCTGAAAGCAGATGACCTTGCAAACACTCTACAACGTTGGCAAACGTCATTTCCAGGTCTAATTTGACCATAAACTGACTTAGAAGAAATTTAACATTTTGACTCCAAATCATAGGCTGACTTCTTTGAAAAAATTACGGGATAACCGCAGTCAGGTTTAGTTTGCAAAACTACAACTCACTCCTTTGTCGTCACTGCACGAATACAAACATCGATTAATTTGCCAACTTTCATTAAAGACTGATCGAGTTGGCATAAAGGCAAAAAAAGTTTGAAAAAGTAGGAAGTCAGTTTTCCAGTGAAGTTTCCGTTAACAGGTCGTAAAGGTGTATATAAGACAACCGACTTTCAGAACCGGACAACACGCTATCGAGAATTCCCAGGATTGCCCCCCCAGGGTTAGCTTGGGGTCACTTCCAAAATAAAAATTTTTATGTCTATCCCAAGTTTGGTTGATCTTTCCTAAACGTTTACGACGATGTCTTTTCCATTTGGTTTCAATTTGCCTACTTTTTCGTTTTTTCCCCTAACCCTAACCCTAAACTCTAACCCTAACATCTAACCCCAAACCCTAACCCAACCCTAACCCCAACTTCTAAAATAAATAAATTTTTTGTCTAACCCCAACCGTTAACCTCTAACCCTAGAACGTCTAACGACGATACTAATCTTTTCCATTTGGTTTCAGATTCTCAACCCTTCCCTAAGTTTTCCCTTAGGGTTAAACCCAACCCTAACCCTAGGGTTAAGTTAGGGTTAGAGGTTAGCTTGGGGTGACTTCCAAAATAAATATTTTTTAGTCTACACCAGTTTTAAAGATTTTCCCCTAAACGTCTACGACGATACTAATCTTTTGCATTTGGTTTCAGGTTCTGAACGCTTATCGTTTTCCCAGGAGTTAACCCCAACCCTAACCCTAGGGTTAAGCTTAGGGTTAGAGTTAGGGTTAGCTTGGGGTGACTTCCAAAATAAATATTTTTTTGTCTACACCACTTTTAAAGATTTTTCCCAGAACGTCTACGACGATACTAATCTTTTCCATTTGGTTTCAGGTTCTAAACGCTTATCGTTTTCCCAGGAGTTAACCCCAACCCTAACCCTAGGGTTAAGCTTAGGGTTAGATTAAGGGTTAGCTTAGAGTGACTTCCAAAATAAATATTTTTATGTCTACACAAGTTTAAAACATCTTTCCCTGAACGTTTACGACGATCCCAATCTTTTCCATTTGGTTTCAGATTCTCAACGCGTATCGTTTTTCCAGGATTAACCCCAACCCTAACCCTAGGGTCAAGCTTAGGGTTAGGGTTAGGGTTAACTTGGGGCGACTTCCAAAATAAATATTTTTTAGTCTACACCAGTTTTAAAGATTTTTCCCTGAACGTCTACGACGATACTATTTTTTTCCATTTGGTTTCAGATTCTCAACCCTTATCGTTTTTGCAGGAGTTAACCCCAACCATAACCCTAAGTTAAGCTTACGGTTAGGGTGAGCGTAACCTTGGGGTCACTTCCAGGATAAAAATTTTATCGTCTAAAAAAGTTTAAAACAACTTTCCCTGAATGTCTACGACGATACTAATCTTTTGCATTTGGTTTCAGGTTCTGAACGCTTATCGTTTTCCCAGGAGTTAACCCCAACCCTAACCCTAGGATTAAGCTTAGGGTTAGGCTTAGGGTAAGCTTGGGGTCACTTCCGAAATAAAAATTTTTTTCTCTACACCAGTTTTAAAGATTTTACCCTAAACGTCTACGACGATACTGTTCTTTTCCATTTGGTTTCAGATTCTCAACGCTTCTCGTTTTCCCAGGAGTTAACCCCAACCCTAACCCTAGGATTAAGCTTAGGGTTAGGGTTAGGGTTAGCTTGGGGTGACTTCCAAAATACATATTTTTTAGTCTACACCAGTTTTAAAGATTTTTCCCTGAACGTCTACGACGATACTAATCTTTAGTATTTCGTTTCAGGTTCTAAACGCTTATCGTTTTCCCAGGAGTTAACCCTAACCTTAAACCTGGGGTTAAGCTTAGGGTTAGAGTTAGGGTTAGCTTGGGGTGACTTCCAAAATAATTTTTTTTTTCTCCTCACGAGTTTTAAATATTTTTCCCTGTTCGTCTACGACGATACTAATCTTTTGCACTTGCTTTCAGGTTCTGAACGCTTATCGTTTTTGCAGGAGTTAACCCCAACCCTAACCCTAAGTTAAGCTTAGGGTTAGGGTTAGCGTAAGCCTGGGGTCACTTCCAGGATAAAAATTTTATCGTCTACAAAAGTTTAAAACAAGTTTCCCTGAACGTCTACGACGATACTAATCTTTTGCATTTGGTTTTAGGTTCTGAACGCTTATCGTTTTGCCAGGAGTTAACCCTAACCCTAACCCTAGGGTTAAGCTTAGGGTTAGGGTTAGGGTTAGCTTGGGCTGACTTCCAAAATAAATATTTTTTAGTCTACACCAGTTTCAAAGATTTTTCCCTGAACGTCTACGACGATACTATTTTTTTCCATTTGGTTTCAGATTCTCAACGCTTATCGTTTTTGCAGGAATTAACCCCAACCCTAACCCTAAGTTAAGCTTAGGGTTAGGGTTAGCCTAAGCCTGGGGTGACCTCCAGGATAAAAATTTTATTGTCCACAAAAGTTTAAAACAACTTTCCCTGAATGTCTACGACGATACTAATCTTTTGCATTTGGTTTCAGGTTTTGAACGCTTAACGTTTTCCCAGGAGTTAACCCCAACACTAACCCTACGGTCAAGCTTAGGGTTAGGGTTAGCGTTAGCTTGGGGTCACTTCCAGGATAAAAATTTTATCATCTACACAAGTTTAAAACATCTTTCCCTAAACGTTTACGACGATACTAATCTTTTCCATTTGGTTTCAGATTCTCAACGCTTATCGTTTTTCCAGGATTAACCCCAACCCTAACCCTAGGTTTAAGCTTAGCGTTAGGGTTAGGGTTAGCTTGGGGTCATTTCTAGAATAAATATTTTTTTGTCTACACCAGTTTAAAAGAGCTTTCCCTGAACGTCTACGACGATACTAATCTTTTTCCATTTGGTTTCAGGTTCTCAACGCTTATTGTTTTCCCAGGAGTTAACCCCAACCCTAAACCCTAGGGTTAAGCTTAGGGTTAGAGTTAGGGTTAGCTTGGGGTGACTTCCAAAATAATTTTTTTTTTTCTTCTTCACGAGTTTTAAATATTTTTTCCTGAACGTCTACGACGATACTAATCTTCTGCATTTGGTTTCAGGTTCTGAACGCTCATCGTTTTCCCAGGAGTTAACCCCAACCCTAACCCTAGGGTTAAGCTTAGGGTTAGGGTTAGGTTAGCTTGGGGTCACTTCAAAATAAAAATTTTTATGTCTACACAAGTTTAAAACATCTTTCCCTAAACGTTTACGACGATACTAATCTTTTCCATTTGGTTTCAGATTCTCAACGCTTATCGTTTTTCCAGGAGTTAACCCCAACCCTAACCCTAGGGTTAAGCTTAGGTTAGGGTTAGGGTTAGCTTAGGGTCACTTCTAGAATAAATATTTTTTTGTCTACACCAGTTTTAAAGTCTACGACGATTTTTTTTCCATTTGGTTTCAAACGTTGTTTTCCCAGACGATACCCCAACCTTTAAGCATTTGGTCTTCACGGTTTTAAAGATTTTTCCTGAACGTCTTATCGTTTTGGTTTTAGGTTCCGAACGGTTATCGTTTTTGCCCCAACCCTAACCCTAAGTCAAGCTTAGGGTTAGGGTTAGCGTAAGCCTGGGGTCACTTCCAGGATAAAAATTTTATCGTCTACAAAAGTTTAAAACAAGTTTCCCTGAATTTCTACGACGATACTAATCTTTTGCACTTGGTTTTAGGTTCTGAACGGTTAACGTTTTCCCAGGAGTTAACCCCAACCCTAGCCCTAGGGTTAAGCTTAGGGTTAGGGTTAGGGTTAGCTTGGGGTGACTTCCAAAATAAATATTTTTTAGTCTACACCAGTTTCAGAGATTTTTCCCTGAACGTCTACAACGATACTATTTTTTTCCATTTGGTTTCAGATTTTCAACGCTTATCGTTTTTGCAGGAGTTAACCCCAACCCTAACCCTAAGTTAAGCTTAGGGTCAGGGTTAGCGTAAGCCTGGGGTCACTTCCAGGATAAAAATTTTATCGTCTACAAAAGTTTAAAACAAGTTTCCCTGAATGTCTACGACGATACTAATCTTTTGCATTTGGTTTCAGGTTTTGAACGCTTAACGTTTTCCCAGGAGTTAACCCCAACCCTAACCCTACGGTTAAGCTTAGGGTTAGGGTTAGCGTTAGCTTGGGGTCACTTCCAGGATAAACATTTTATCGTTTACACAAGTTTAAAACATCTTTCCCTGAACGTCTACGACGATACTAATCTTTTGCACTTGCTTTCAGGTTCTGAACGCTTATCGTTTTCCCAGGAGTTAACCCCAACCCTAACCCTAGGATTAAGCTTAGGGTTAGGGTTAGGGTTAGCTTGGGGTGACCTCCAAAATAAATATTTTTTTGTCTACACTAGTTTTAAAGATTTTCCCTGAACCTCTACGACGATACTAATGTTTTGCATTTGGTTTCAGGTTCTGAACGCTTATCGTTTTCCCAGGAGTTAACCCTAACCCTAAACCTGGGGTTAAGCTTAGGGTTAGAGTTAGGGTTAGCTTGGGGTGACTTCAAAATAATTTTTTTTTTTTTGTCTTCACGAGTTTTAAATATTTTTCCCTGAACGTCTACGACGATACTAATCTTTTGCATTTGGTTTCAGGTTCTGAACGCTTCTCGTTTTCCCAGGAGTTAACCCCAACCCTAACCCTAGGGTTAAGCTTAGGATTAGGGTTAGGTTTACTTTCAAAAATAAAAATTTTTATGTCTATACAAGTTTTAAAACATTTTCCCTGAACGTTTACGACGATACTAATCTTTTCCATTTGGTTTCAGATTCTCAACGCTTATCGTTTTCCCAGGATTAACCCCAACCCTAACCCTAGGGTTAAGCTTAGGTTAGGGTTAGGGTTAGCTTGGGGTCACTTCTAAAATAAATATTTTTTGTCTTCACCAGTTTAAAAGATTTTTCCCTGAACGTCTACGACGATACTAATCTTTTCCATTTGGTTTCAGATTCTCAACGCTTATCGTTTTCCCAGGAGTTAACCCCAACCCTAACCCTAGGGTTAAGCTTAGGATAGGGTTAACGGTTAGCTTGGGGTGACTTTCAAAATAAATATTTTTTAGTCTTCACAAGTTTTAAACATTTTTCCCTGAACGTCTACGACGATACTAATCTTTTCCATTTGGTTTTAGGTTCTCAACGCTTATCGTTTTGGCAGGAGTTAACCCCAACCCTAACCCTAAGTTAAGCTTAGGGTTAGGGTTAGGGTAAGCCTGGGGTCACTTCCAAAATAAAAATTTTTTCATCTACAAAGTTTTAAAACAAGTTTCCCCTGAACGTCTACGACGATACTAATCTTTTGTATTTCGTTTCAGGTTCTGAACGCTTATCCTTTTCCCAGGAGTTAACCCTAACCCTAAACCTGGGGTTAAGCTTAGGGTTAGGGTTAGGGTTAGCTTGGGGTGACTCCCAAAATAAATATTTTTCAGTCTACACCAGTTTTAAAGATTTTTCCCTGAACGTCTACGCCGATACTAATCTTTTCCATTTGGTTTCAGATTCTCAACGCTTATCGTTTTTCCAGGAGTTAACCCCAACCCTAACCCTAGGGTTAAGCTTAGGGTAAGGGTTAGGGTTAGCTTAGGGTCACTTCTAGAATAAATATTTTTTTGTCTACACCAGTTTTAAAGAATTTTTCTATAAACGTCTACGACGATACTAATCTTTTGCATTTGGCTTCAGGTTCTAAACGCTTATCGTTTTCCCAGGAGTTAACCCTAACCTTAAACCTGCGGTTAAGCTTAGGGTTAGAGTTAGGGTTAGCTTGGGGTGACTTCCAAAATAATTTTTTTTTTGTCTTCACGAGTTTTAAATATTTTTCCCTGAACGTCTACGACGATACTAATCTTTTGCACTTGGTTTCAGGTTCTGAACGCTTATCGTTTTCCCAGGAGTTAACCCCAACCCTAACCCTAGGATTAAGCTTAGGGTTAGGGTTAGGGTTAGCTTGGGGTGACCTCCAAAATAAATATTTTTTTGTCTACACCAGTCTTAAAGATTTTTCCCTGAACCTCTACGACGATACTAATGTTTTTCATTTGGTTTCAGGTTCTGAACGCTTATCGTTTTCCCAGGAGTTAACCCTAACCCTAAACCTGGGGTTAAGCTTAGGGTTAGAGTTAGGGTTAGCTTGGGGTGACTTCCAAAATAATTTTGTTTTTTGTCTTCACGAGTTTTAAATATTTTTCCCTGAACGTCTACGACGATACTAATCTTTTGCATTTGGTTTCAGGTTCTGAACGCTTATCGTTTTCCCAGGAGTTAACCCCAACCCTAACCCTAGGGTTAAGCTTAGGGTTAGGGTTAGGGTTAGCTTGGGGTCACTTCCAAAATAAAAATTTTTATGTCTACACAAGTTTAAAACATCTTTCCCTAAACGTTTACGACGATACTAATCTTTTCCATTTGGTTTCAGATTCTCAACGCTTATCGTTTTTGCAGGAGTTAACCCCAACCCTAACCTTAGGGTTAAGCTTAGGGTTAGGGTTAGGGTTAGCTTAGGGTCACTTCTAGAATAAATATTTTTTTGTCTACACCAGTTTTAAAGATTTTTCTATAAACGTCTACGACGATACTAATCTTTTCCATTTGGTTTCAGATTCTCAACGCTTATCGTTTTTGCAGGAGTTAACCCCAACCCTAACCTTAGGGTTAAGCTTAGGGTTAGGGTTAGGGTTAGCTTAGGGTCACTTCTAGAATAAATATTTTTTTGTCTACACCAGTTTTAAAGATTTTTCTATAAACGTCTACGACGATACTAATCTTTTGCATTTGGCTTCAGGTTCTGAACGCTTATCGTTTTTGCAGGAGTTAACCCCAACCCTAACCCTAAGTCAAGCTTAGGGTTAGGGTTAGCGTAAGCCTGGGGTCACTTCCAGGATAAAAATTTTATCGTCTACAAAAGTTTAAAACAAGTTTCCCTGAATTTCTACGACGATACTAATTTTTTGCACTTGGTTTTAGGTTCTGAACGGTTAACGTTTTCCCAGGAGTTAACCCCAACCCTAGCCCTAGGGTTAAGCTTAGGGTTAGGGTTAGGGTTAGCTTGGGGTGACTTCAAAAAAATTTTTTAGTCTACACCAGTTTCAAAGATTTTTTCCTGAACGTCTACGACGATACTATTTTTTTCCATTTGGTTTCAGATTCTCAACGCTTATCGTTTTTGCAGGAGTTAACCCCAACCCTAACCCTAGGGTTAAGCTTAGGGTTAGGGTTAGCGTAAGCCTGGGGTCACTTCCAGGATAAAAATTTTATGGTCTACAAAGGTTTAAAACAACTTTCCCTGAATGTCTACGACGATACTAATCTTTTGCATTTGGTTTCAGGTTTTGAACGCTTAACGTTTTCCCAGGAGTTAACCCCAACCCTAACCCTACGGTCAAGCTTAGGGTTAGGGTTAGCGTTAGCTTGGGGTCACTTCCAGGATAAAAATTTTATCGTCTACACAAGTTTAAAACATCTTTCCCTGAACATCTACGACGATACTAATCTTTTGCACTTGCTTTCAGGTTCTGAACGCTTATCGTTTTCCAAGGAGATAACCCTAACCCTAAACCTGGGGTTAAGCTTAGGGTTAGAGTTAGGGTTAGCTTGGGGTGACTTCCAAAATAATTTTCTTTATGTTTTCACGAGTTTTAAATATTTTTTCCTGAACGTCTACGACGATACTAATCTTCTGCATTTGGTTTCAGGTTCTGAACGCTCATCGTTTTCCCAGGAGTTAACCCCAACCCTAACCCTAGGATTAAGCTTAGGGTTAGGGTTAGGGTTAGCTTGGGATCACTTCCAGGATAAAAATTTTATCGTCTACAGAAGATTAAAACATCTTTCCCTGAACATCTACGACGATACTAATCTTTTGCACTTGCTTTCAGGTTCTGAACGCTTATCGTTTTCCCAGGAGTTAACCCTAACCCTAAACCTGGGGTTAAGCTTAGGGTTAGGGTTAGGGTTAGCTTGGGGTCACTTCTAGAATAAATGTTTTTTTGTCTACACCAGTTTTAAAGAGTTTTCCCTCAACGTCTACGACGATACTAATCTTTTGCATTTGGTTTCAGATTCTGAACGCTTATCGTTTTCCTAGGAGTTAGCTTGGGGTGACTTCCAAAATGAATATTTTTTTGGCTACACAAGTTTAAAACATCTTTCCCTGAACGTCTACGACGATACTAATCTTTTCCATTTCGTTTCAGATTCTCAACGCTTATGGGTTTTCCAGGAGTTAACCCCAACCCTAACCCTAGGGTTAAGCTTAGGTTAGGGTTAGGGTTAGCTTGGGGTCACTTCTAGAATAAATATTTTTTTGTCTACACCAGTTTTAAAGAGTTTTCCCTGAACGTCTACGACGATACTAATCTTTTCCATTTGTTTTCAGATTCTCAACGCTTATCGTTTTCCCAGGAGTTAACCCCAACCCTAACCCTAGGGTTAAGTTAGGATTAGCTTGGGGTGACTTTCAAAATAAATATTTTTTTTGTCTTCACGAGTTTTAAAGATTTTTCCCTGAACGTCTACGACGATACTAATCTTTTTCCATTTGGTTTTAGGTTCTGAACGCTTATCGTTTTGCAGGAGTTAACCCCAACCCTAACCCTAAGTTAAGCTTAGGGTTAGGGTTAGGGTTAGCCTGGGGTCACTTCCAAATAAAAATTTTTGGTCTACAAAAGTTTTAAAACAAGTTTCCCTCAAACGTTCTACGACGATACTAATCTTTTGCATTTGGTTTTAGGTTCTGAACGCTTATCGTTTTCCCAGGAGTTAACCCTAACCCTAACCCTAGGGTTAAGCTTAGGGTTAGGGTTAGGGTTAGCTTGGGGTGACTTCCAAAATAAATATTTTTTAGTCTACACCAGTTTTAAAGATTTTTCCCTGAACGTCTACGACGATACTAATCTTTTCCATTTGGTTTCAGATTCTCAACGCTTATCGTTTTCCCAGGAGTTAACCCCAACCCTAACCCTAGGGTTAAGCTTAGGGTTAGGGTTAGGGTTAGCTTGGGGTGACTTCCAAAATAAATATTTTTTTTTTCTTGACGAGTTTTAAAGATTTTTCCCTGAACGTCTACGACGATACTAATCTTTTGCATTTGGTTTTAGGTTCTCAACGCTTATCGTTTTTGCAGGAGTTAACCCCAACCCCAACCCTAAGTTAAGCTTAGGGTTAGGGTTAGCGTTAGCCTGGGGTCACTTCCAGGATAAAAATTTTATCGTCTACAAAAGTTTTAAAACAAGTTTCCCTGAACGTCTACGACGATACTAATCTTTTGTATTTCGTTTCAGGTTCTGAACGCTTATCCTTTTCCCAGGAGTTAACCCTAACCCTAAACCTGGGGTTAAGCTTAGGGTTAGGGTTAGGGTTAGCTTGGGGTGACTTCCAAAATAAATATTTTTCAGTCTACACCAGTTTCAAAGATTTTTCCCTGAACGTCTACGACGATACTATTTTTTTCCATTTGGTTTCAGATTCTCAACGCTTATCGTTTTTGCAGGAGTTAACCCCAACCCTAACCCTAAGTTAATTTTAGGGTTAGGGTTAGCGTAAGCCTAGGGTCACCTCCAGGATAAAAATTTTATTGTCCACAAAAGTTTAAAACAACTTTCCCTGAATGTCTACGACGATACTAATCTTTTGCATTTGGTTTCAGGTTTTGAACGCTTACTGTTTTCCCAGGAGTTAACCCCAACACTAACCCTACGGTCAAGCTTAGGGTTAGGGTTAGCGTTAGCTTGGGGTCACTTCCAGGATAAAAATTTTATCGTCTACACAAGTTTAAAACATCTTTCCCTGAACGTCTACGACGATACTAATCTTTTGCACTTGCTTTCAGGTTCTGAACGCTTATCGTTTTCCCAGGAGTTAACCCCAACCCTAACCCTAGGATTAAACTTAGGGTTAGGGTTAGGGTTAGCTTGGGGTGACCTCCAAAATAAATATTTTTTTGTCTACACCACTCTTAAAGATTTTTCCCTGAACCTCTACGACGATACTAATGTTTTGCATTTGGTTTCAGGTTCTAAACGCTTATCGTTTTCCCAGGAGTTAACCCTAACCCCAAACCTGGGGTTAAGCTTAGGGTTAGAGTTAGGGTTAGCTTGGGGTGACTTCCAAAATAATTTTTTTTTCTTTCTTCACGAGTTTTAAATATTTTTTCCTGAACGTCTACGACGATACTAATCTTCTGCATTTGGTTTCAGGTTCTGAACGCTCATCGTTTTCCCAGGAGTTAACCCCAACCCTAACCCTAGGGTTAAGCTTAGGGTTAGGGTTAGGGTTAGCTTGGGATCACTTCCAGGATAAAAATTTTATCGTCTACAGAAGTTTAAAACATCTTTCCCTGAACATCTACGACGATACTAATCTTTTGGACTTGATTTCAGGTTCTGAACGCTTATCGTTTTCCCAGGAGTTAACCTTAACCCTAAACCTGGGGTTAAGCTTAGGGTTAGAGTTAGGGTTAGCTTGGGGTGACTTCCAAAATAATTTTTTTTTTTCTTCACGAGTTTTAAATATTTTTTCCTGAACGTCTACGACGATACTAATCTTTTGCATTTGGTTTCAGGTTCTGAACGCTCATCGTTTTCCCAGGAGTTAACCCCAACCCTAACCCTAGGGTTAAGCTTAGGGTTAGGGTTAGGGTTAGCTTGGGATCACTTCCAAAATAAAAATTTTTATGTCTACACAAGTTTAAAACATCTTTCCCTAAACGTTTACGACGATACTAATCTTTTCCATTTGCTTTCAGATTCTCAACGCTTATCGTTTTTCCAGGATTAACCCCAACCCTAACCCTAGGGTTAAGCTTAGCGTTAGGGTTAGGGTTAGCTTGGGGTCACTTCTAGAATAAATATTTTTTTGTCTACACCAGTTTAAAAGAGTTTTCCCTGAACGTCTACGACGATACTAATCTTTTCCATTTGGTTTCAGATTCTCAACGCTTCTTGTTTTCCCAGGAGTTAACCCCAACCCTAACCCTAGGGTTAAGCTTAGGATTAGCTTGGGGTGACTTTCAAAATAAATATTTTTTAGTCTTCACGAGTTTTAAAGATTTTTCCCTGAACGTCTACGACGATACTACTCTTTTGCATTTGGTTTTAGGTTCTGAACGCTTATCGTTTTTGCAGGAGTTAACCCCAACTTTAACCCTAAGTTAAGCTTAGGGTTAGGGTTAGGATTAGCTTGGGGTGACCTCCAAAATAAAAATTTTTTTTTTCTACACCAGTCTTAAAGACTTTTCCCTGAACCTCTACGACGATACTAATGTTTTGCATTTGGTTTCAGGTTCTGAACGCTTATCGTTTTCCCAGGAGTTAACCCTAACCCTAAACCAGGGGTTAAGCTTAGGGTTAGAGTTAGGGTTAGCTTGGGGTGACTTTCAAATTAATTTTTTTTTTGTCTTCACGAGTTTTAAATATTTTTTCCTGAACGTCTACGACGATACTAATCTTTTGCATTTGGTTTCAGGTTCTGAACGCTCATCGTTTTCCCAGGAGTTAACCCCAACCCTAACCCTAGGGTTAAGCTTAGGATTAGCTTGGGGTGACTTTCAAAATAAATATTTTTTAGTCTTCACGGGTTTTAAAGATTTTTCCCTGAACGTCTACGACGATACTAATCTTTTGCATTTGGTTTTAGGTTCCGAACGCTTATCGTTTTTGCAGGAGTTAACCCCAACCCTAACCCTAAGTTAAGCTTACGGTTAGGGTTAGCGTAAGCCTGGGGTCACTTCCAGGATAAAAATTTTATCGTCTACAAAAGTTTAAAACAAGTTTCCCTGAATTTCTACGACGATACTAATCTTTTGCACTTGGTTTTAGGTTCTGAACGCTTATCGTTTTCCCAGGAGTTAACCCCAACCCTAGCCCTAGGGTTAAGCTTAGGGTTAGGGTTAGGGTTAGCTTGGGCTGACTTCAAAATAAAAATATTTTTTAGTCTACACCAGTTTCAAAGATTTTTCCCTGAACGTCTACGACGATACTATTTTTTTCCATTTGGTTTCAGATTCTCAACGCTTATCGTTTTTGCAGGAGTTAACCCCAACCCTAACCCTAAGTTAAGCTTAGGGTTAGGGTTAGCGTAAGCCTAGGGTCACCTCCAGGATAAAAATTTTATTGTCCACAAAAGTTTAAAACAACTTTCCCTGAATGTCTACGACGATACTAATCTTTTGCATTTGGTTTCAGGTTTTGAACGCTTAACGTTTTCCCAGGAGTTAACCCCAACCCTAACCCTACGGTCAAGCTTAGGGTTAGGGTTAGCGTTAGCTTGGGGTCACTTCCAGGATAAAAATTTTATCGTCTACACAAGTTTAAAACATCTTTCCCTGAACGTCTACGACGATACTAATCTTTTGCACTTGCTTTCAGGTTCTGAACGCTTATCGTTTTCCCAGGAGTTAACCCCAACCCTAACCCTAGGATTAAACTTAGGGTTAGGGTTAGGGTTAGCTTGGGGTGACCTCCAAAATAAATATTTTTTTGTCTACACCAGTCTTAAAGATTTTTCCCTGAACCTCTACGACGATACTAATGTTTTGCATTTGGTTTCAGGTTCTGAACGCTTATCGTTTTCCCAGGAGTTAACCCTAACCCTAAACCTGGGGTTAAGCTTAGGGTTAGAGTTAGGGTTAGCTTGGGGTGACTTCCAAAATAATTTTTTTTTTTGTCTTCACGAGTTTTAAATATTTTTCCCTGAACGTCTACGACGATACTAATCTTTTGTATTTGGTTTCAGGTTCTGAACGCTTCTTGTTTTCCCAGGAGTTAACCCCAACCCTAACCCTAGGGTTAAGCTTAGGATTAGCTTGGGGTGACTTTCAAAATAAATATTTTTTAGTCTTCACGAGTTTTAAACATTTTTCCCTGAACTTCTACGACGATACTAATCTTTTGCATTTGGTTTCAGGTTCTGAACGCTTATCGTTTTCCCAGGAGTTAACCCCAACCCTAACACTGGGGTTAAGCTTAGGGTTAGAGTTAGGGTTAGCTTGGGGTGACTTCCAAAATAATCTTTTTTTTGTCTTCACGACTTTTAAAGATTTTTCCCTGAACGTCTACGACGATACTAATCTTTTGCATTTGGTTTTAGGTTCTGAACGCTTATCGTTTTTGCAGGAGTTAACCCCAACCCTAACCCTAGGGTTAAGCTTAGGGATAGAGTAACGGTTAGCTTGGAGTGACTTCCAAAATAAATATTTTTTTATCTACACAAGTTTAAAACATCTTTCCCTAAACGTTTACGACGATACTAATCTTTTCCATTTGGTTTTAGATTCTCAACGCTTATCGTTTTTCCAGGAGTTAACCCCAACCCTAACCCTAGGGTTAAGCTTAGGTTAGGGTTAGGGTTAGCTTGGGGTCACTTCTAGAATAAATATTTTTTTGTCTACACCAGTTTTAAAGAGTTTTCCCTGAACGTCTACGACGATACTAATCTTTTCCATTTGTTTTCAGATTCTCAACGCTTATCGTTTTCCCAGGAGTTAACCCCAACCCTAACCCTAAAGTTAAGATTAGGGTTAGGGTTAGGGTAAGCTTGGGGTCACTTCCAGCATGAATATTTTTTTGTCTTCACAAGTTTTACAGATTTTTCCCTGAACGTCTACGACGATACTAATCTTTGGCATTTGGTTTCAGATTCTCAATGCTTATCGTTTTCCCAGGAGTTAACCCCAACCCTAACCCTAAGGTTAAGCTTAGGGTTAGGGTTAGGATTAGCTTGGGGTGACCTCCAAAATAAAAATTTTTTTTTTCTACACCAGTTTTAAAGATTTTTCCCTGAACGTCTACGACGATACTAATCTTTTGCATTTGGTTTCAGGTTCTGAACGCTTATCGTTTTCCCAGGAGTTAACCCCAACCCTAAACCCTAGGGTTAAGCTTAGGGTTAGGGTTTAGGTTAAATTATTTTTGGGGTGACTTTCAAAATAATTTTTTTTTTTCTTTACAAGTTTTAAATATTTTTCCCTGAACGTCTACGACGATACTAATCTTTTCCATTTGGTTTCAGGTTCTCAACGCTTATCGTTTTCCCAGGAGTTAACCCCAACCCTAACCCTAGGGTTAAGGGTTAGGGTTATTAGCTTGGGGTGACTTTCAAAATAAATATTTTTTAGTCTTCACGAGTTTTAAAGATTTTTCCCTGAACGTCTACGACGATACTAATCTTTTGCATTTGGTTTTAGGTTCCGAACGCTTATCGTTTTTGCAGGAGTTAACCCCAACCCTAACCCTAAGTTAAGCTTAGGGTTAGGGTTAGCGTAAGCCTGGGGTCACTTCCAGGATAAAAATTTTATCGTCTACAAAAGTTTAAAACAAGTTTCCCTGAATTTCTACGACGATACTAATCTTTTGCACTTGGTTTTAGGTTCTGAACGCTTATCGTTTTCCCAGGAGTTAACCCCAACCCTAGCCCTAGGGTTAAGCTTAGGGTTAGGGTTAGGGTTAGCTTGGGGTGACTTCCAAAATAAATATTTTTTAGTCTACACCAGTTTCAAAGATTTTTCCCTGAACGTCTACGACGATACTATTTTTTTCCATTTGGTTTCAGATTCTCAACGCTTATCGTTTTTGCAGGAGTTAACCCCAACCCTAACCCTAAGTTAAGCTTAGGGTTAGGGTTAGCGTAAGCCTGGGGTCACCTCCAGGATAAAAATTTTATCGTCTACAAAAGTTTAAAACAACTTTCCCTGAATGTCTACGACGATACTAATCTTTTGCATTTGGTTTCAGGTTTTGAACGCTTAACGTTTTCCCAGGAGTTAACCCCAACCCTAACCCTACGGTCAAGCTTAGGGTTAGGGTTAGCGTTAGCTTGGGGTCACTTCCAGGATAAAAATTTTATCGTCTACACAAGTTTAAAACATCTTTCCCTGAACGTCTACGACGATACTAATCTTTTGCACTTGCTTTCAGGTTCTGAACGCTTATCGTTTTCCCAGGAGTTAACCCCAACCCTAACCCTAGGATTAAGCTTAGGGTTAGGGTTAGGGTTAGCTTGGGGTGACCTCCAAAATAAATATTTTTTTGTCTACACCAGTCTTAAAGATTTTTCCCTGAACCTCTACGACGATACTAATGTTTTGCATTTGGTTTCAGGTTCTGAACGCTTATCGTTTTCCCAGGAGTTAACCCTAACCCTAAACCTGGGGTTAAGCTTAGGGTTAGAGTTAGGGTTAGCTTGGGGTGACTTCCAAAATTTTTTTTTTGTCTTCACGAGTTTTAAATATTTTTTCCTGAACGTCTACGACGATACTAATGTTTTGCATTTGGTTTCAGGTTCTGAACGCTCATCGTTTTCCCAGGAGTTAACCCCAACCCTAACCCTAGGGTTAAGCTTAGGGTTAGGGTTAGGGTTAGCTTGGGGTCACTTCCAAAATAAAAATTTTTATGTCTACACAAGTTTAAAACATCTTTCCCTAAACGTTTACGACGATACTAATCTTTTCCATTTGCTTTCAGATTCTCAACGCTTCTTGTTTTCCCAGGAGTTAACCCCAACCCTAACCCTAGGGTTAAGCTTAGGATTAGCTTGGGGTGACTTTCAAAATAAATATTTTTTAGTCTTCACGGGTTTTAAAGATTTTTCCCTGAACGTCTACGACGATACTAATCTTTTGCATTTGGTTTCAGGTTCTGAACGCTCATCGTTTTCCCAGGAGTTAACCCCAACCCTAACCCTAGGGTTAAGCTTAGGGTTAGGGTTACGGTTAGCCTGGAGTGACTTCCAAAATAAATATTTTTTTATCTACACAAGTTTAAAACATCTTTCCCTAAACGTTTACGACGATACTAATCTTTTCCATTTGGTTTTAGATTCTCAACGCTTATCGTTTTTCCAGGAGTTAACCCCAACCCTAACCCTAGGGTTAAGCTTAGGGTTAGGGTTAGGGTTAGCTTGGGGTGCCTTCCAAAATAAATATTTTTTTTTCTACACCAGTTTAAAACATCTTTCCCTGAACGTGTACGACGATACTAATCTTTTCCATTTGGTTTCAGATTCTCCACGCTTATCGTTTTTGCAGGAGTTAACCCCAACCCTAATCCTAGGGTTAAGCTTAGGGTTAGGGTTAGGGTTAGCTTGGGGTGACTTCCAAAATAAATATTATTTAGTCTACACCAGTTTTAAAGATTTTTCCCTGAACGTCTACGACGATACTAATCTTTTGTATTTCGTTTCAGGTTCTGAACGCTTATCCTTTTCCCAGGAGTTAACCCTAACCCTAAACCTGGGGTTAAGCTTAGGGTTAGGGTTAGGGTTAGTTTGGGGTGACTCCAGGATAAAAATTTTATCGTCTACAAAAGTTTAAAACAAGTTTCCCCTGAACGTCTACGACGATACTAATCTTTTTGCATTTGGTTTTAGGTTCTGAACGCTTATCGTTTTCCCAGGAGTTAACCCCAACCCCAAGCCCTAGGGTTAAGCTTAGGGTTAGGGTTAGGGTTAGCTTGGGCTGACTTTTTTTAGTCTACACCAGTCTACAAAGTTTCAAAGATTTTCCCTGAACGTCTACGACGATACTATTTTTTTCCATTTGGTTTCAGATTCTCAACGCTTATCGTTTTTGCAGCAGTTAACCCCAACCCTAACCCTAAGTTAAGCTTAGGGTTAGGGTTAGGGTTAGCCTAGGGTCACCTCCAGGATAAAAAATTTTTTGTCTACAAAGTTTAAAACAACTTTCCCTGAACGTCTACGACGATACTAATCTTTTGCATTTGGTTTCAGGTTTTGAACGCTTAACGTTTTCCCAGGAGTTAACCCCAACCCCTAAACCCTACGGTTAAGCTTAGGGTTAGGGTTAGGGTTAGCTTGGGGTCACTTCAGGATAAAAATTTTTTTCGTCTACACAAGTTTAAAACATTTTTCCCTGAACGTCTACGACGATACTAATCTTTTGCACTTGCTTTCAGGTTCTGAACGCTTATCGTTTTCCCAGGAGTTAACCCCAACCCCAACCCTAGGATTAAGCTTAGGGTTAGGGTTAGGGTTAACTTGGGGTGACCTCAAAATAAATATTTTTTTTGTCTACACCAGTCTTAAAGATTTTTCCCTGAACCTCTACGACGATACTAATGTTTTGCATTTGGTTTCAGGTTCTGAACGCTTATCGTTTTCCCAGGAGTTAACCCTAACCCTAAACCTGGGGTTAAGCTTAGGGTTAGGGTTAGGGTTAGCTTGGGGTCACTTCAAAAATAAAAATTTTTTTGTCTTCACAAGTTTTAAATATTTTTCCCTGAACGTCTACGACGATACTAATCTTTTCCATTTGGTTTCAGGTTCTCAACGCTTATCGTTTTCCCAGGATTAACCCCAACCCTAACCCTAGGTTTAAGCTTAGGGTTAGGGTTAGGGTTAGCTTGGGGTCACTTCAAAATAAATATTTTTTTGTCTACACCAGTTTTAAAAGATTTTTCCCTGAACGTCTACGACGATACTAATCTTTTCCATTTGGTTTTAGATTCTCAACGCTTATCGTTTTTCCAGGAGTTAACCCCAACCCTAACCCTAGGGTTAAGCTTAGGGTTAGGGTTAGGGTTAGCTTGGGGTGACTTCCAAAATAATTTTTTTTTTGTCTTCACGAGTTTTAAATATTTTTCCCTGAACGTCTACGACGATACTAATCTTTTGCATTTGGTTTCAGGTTCTGAACGCTCATCGTTTTCCCAGGAGTTAACCCCAACCCTAACCCTAGGGTTAAGCTTAGGGTTAGGGTTAGGGTTAGCTTGGGGTCACTTCCAAAATAAAAATTTTTATGTCTACACAAGTTTAAAACATCTTTCCCTAAACGTTTACGACGATACTAATCTTTTCCATTTGGTTTCAGATTCTCAACGCTTATCGTTTTTCCAGGATTAACCCCAACCCTAACCCTAGGGTTAAGCTTAGCGTTAGGGTTAGGGTTAGCTTGGGGTCACTTCTAGAATAAATATTTTTTTGTCTACACCAGTTTAAAAGAGTTTTCCCTGAACGTCTACGACGATACTAATCTTTTCCATTTGGTTTCAGATTCTCAACGCTTCTTGTTTTCCCAGGAGTTAACCCCAACCCTAACCCTAGGGTTAAGCTTAGGATTAGCTTGGGGTGACTTTCAAAATAAATATTTTTTAGTCTTCACGAGTTTTAAAGATTTTTCCCTGAACGTCTACGACGATACTAATCTTTTGCATTTGGTTTTAGGTTCTGAACGCTTATCGTTTTTGCAGGAGTTAACCCCAACCCTAACCCTAAGTTAAGCTTAGGGTTAGGGTTAGCGTAAGCCTGGGGTCACTTCCAGGATAAAAATTTTATCATCTACAAAAGTTTAAAACAAGTTTCCCTGAATTTCTACGACGATACTAATCTTTTGCACTTGGTTTTAGGTTCTGAACGCTTATCGTTTTCCCAGGAGTTAACCCCAACCCTAGCCCTAGGGTTAAGCTTAGGGTTAGGGTTAGGGTTAGCTTGGGGTGACTTCAAAATAAATATTTTTTAGTCTACACCAGTTTCAAAGATTTTTCCCTGAACGTCTACGACGATACTATTTTTTTCCATTTGGTTTCAGATTCTCAACGCTTATCGTTTTTGCAGGAGTTAACCCCAACCCTAACCCTAAGTTAAGCTTAGGGTTAGGGTTAGCGTAAGCCTAGGGTCACCTCCAGGATAAAAATTTTATTGTCCACAAAAGTTTAAAACAACTTTCCCTGAATGTCTACGACGATACTAATCTTTTGCATTTGGTTTCAGGTTTTGAACGCTTAACGTTTTCCCAGGAGTTAACCCCAACCCTAACCCTACGGTCAAGCTTAGGGTTAGGGTTAGCGTTAGCTTTGGGGTCACTTCCAGGATAAAAATTTTTATCGTCTACACAAGTTTAAAACATCTTTCCCTGAACGTCTACGACGATACTAATCTTTTGCACTTGCTTTCAGGTTCTGAACGCTTATCGTTTTCCCAGGAGTTAACCCCAACCCTAACCCTAGGATTAAGCTTAGGGTTAGGGTTAGGGTTAGCTTGGGGTGACCTCCAAAATAAATATTTTTTTGTCTTCACGAGTTTTAAATATTTTTTCCTGAACGTCTACGACGATACTAATCTTTTGCATTTGGTTTCAGGTTCTGAACGCTCATCGTTTTCCCAGGAGTTAACCCCAACCCTAACCCTAGGGTTAAGCTTAGCGTTAGGGTTAGGGTTAGCTTGGAGTCACTTCTAGAATAAATATTTTTTTGTCTACACCAGTTTAAAAGAGTTTTCCCTGAACGTCTACGACGATACTAATCTTTTCCATTTGGTTTCAGATTCTCAACGCTTCTTGTTTTCCCAGGAGTTAACCCCAACCCTAACCCTAGGGTTAAGCTTAGGATTAGCTTTGGGGTGACTTTCAAAATAAATATTTTTTTTGTCTTCACGAGTTTTAAAACATTTTTCCCTGAACGTCTACGACGATACTAATCTTTTGCATTTGGTTTCAGGTTCTGAACGCTTATCGTTTTTTGCAGGAGTTAACCCCAACCCTAACCCTAAGTTAAGCTTAGGGTTAGGGTTAGGGTTAGCTTGGGGTCACTTCCAGGATAAAAATTTTTTTCGTCTACAAAGTTTTAAAACAAGTTTCCCTGAACGTCTACGACGATACTAATCTTTTTGCATTTGGTTTTAGGTTCTGAACGCTTATCGTTTTCCCCAGGAGTTAACCCTAACCCTAACCCTAGGGTTAAGCTTAGGGTTAGGGTTAGAGGTTAGCTTGGGGTGACTTCCAAAATAAATATTTCTTAGTCTACACCAGTTTCAAAGATTTTTCCCTGAACGTCTACGACGATACTATTTTTTTCCATTTGGTTTCAGATTCTCAACGCTTATCGTTTTTGCAGGAGTTAACCCCAACCCTAGCCCTAGGGTTAAGCTTAGGGTTAGGGTTAGGGTTAGCTTGGGGTGACTTCCAAAATAATTTTTTTTTTTTGTCTTCACGAGTTTTAAATATTTTTTCCTGAACGTCTACGACGATACTAATCTTTTGCATTTGGTTTCAGGTTCTGAACGCTCATCGTTTTCCCAGGAGTTAACCCCAACCCTAACCCTAGGGTTAAGCTTAGGGTTAGGGTTAGCGAAAGCCTGGGGTCACTTCCAGGATAAAAATTGTATGGTCTACAAAAGTTTAAAACAACCTTCCCTGAATGTCTACGACGATACTAATCTTTTGCACTTGCTTTCAGGTTCTGAACGCTTATCGTTTTTCCAGGAGTTAACCCCAACCCTAACCCTGGGATTAAGCTTAGGGTTAGGGTTAGGATTAGCTTGGGGTGACCTCCAAAATAAATATTTTTTTGTCTACACCAGTCTTAAAGACTTTTCCCTGAACCTCTACGACGATACTAATGTTTTGCATTTGGTTTCAGGTTCTGAACGCTTATCGTTTTCCCAGGAGTTAACCCCAACCCTAACCCTAGGGTTAAGCTTAGGGTTAGGGTTAGGTTTAGCTTGGGGTCACTTCCAAAATAAAAATTTTTATGTCTACACAAGTTTAAAACATCTTTCCCTAAACGTTTACGACGATACTAATCTTTTGCATTTGCTTTCAGATTCTCAACGCTTATCGTTTTTCCAGGATTAACCCCAACCCTAACCCTAGGGTTAAGCTTAGGGTTAGGGTTAGGGTTAGCTTGGGGTCACTTCTAGAATAAATATTTTTTGTCTACACCAGTTTAAAAAGATTTTTCCTGAACGTCTACGACGATACTAATCTTTTCCATTTGGTTTCAGATTCTCAACGCTTATCGTTTTTTTCCAGGAGTTAACCCCAACCCTAACCCTAGGGTTAAGCTTAGGGTTAGGGTTAGGGTTAGCTTAGGGTCACTTTTCAAAATAAATATTTTTTAGTCTTCACGAGTTTTAAAGATTTTTCCCTGAACGTCTACGACGATACTAATCTTTTGCATTTGGTTTTAGGTTCTGAACGCTTATCGTTTTTGCAGGAGTTAACCTCAACCCTAACCCTAAGTTAAGCTTAGGGTTAGGGTTAGCGTAAGCCTGGGGTCACTTCCAGGATAAAAATTTTATCGTCTACAAAGGTTTAAAACAAGTTTCCCTGAATTTCTACGACGATACTAATCTTTTGCACTTGGTTTTAGGTTCTGAACGCTTATCGTTTTCCCAGGAGTTAACCCCAACCCTAGCCCTAGGGTTAAGCTTAGGGTTAGGGTTAGGGTTAGCTTGGGGTGACTTCCAAAATAAATATTTCTTAGTCTACACCAGTTTCAAAGATTTTTCCCTGAACGTCTACGACGATACTATTTTTTTCCATTTGGTTTCAGATTCTCAACGCTTATCGTTTTTGCAGGAGTTAACCCCAACCCTAACCCTAGGGTTAAGCTTAGGGTTAGGGTTAGCGAAAGCCTGGGGTCACTTCCAGGATAAAAATTTTATGGTCTACAAAAGTTTAAAACAACTTTCCCTGAATGTCTACGACGATACTAATCTTTTGCATTTCGTTTTAGGTTTTGAACGCTTAACGTTTTCCCAGGAGTTAACCCCAACCCTAACCCTACGGTTAAGCTTTAGGGTTAGGGTTAGGTTAGCTTGGGGGTCACTTCCAGGATAAAAATTTTATCGTCTACACAAGTTTAAAACATCTTTCCCTGAACGTCTACGACGATACTAATCTTTTGCACTTGCTTTCAGGTTCTGAACGCTTATCGTTTTCCCAGGAGTTAACCCCAACCCTAACCCTAGGATTAAGCTTAGGGTTAGGGTTAGGATTAGCTTGGGGTGACCTCCAAAATAAATATTTTTTTCTCTACACCAGTCTTAAAGACTTTTCCCTGAACCTCTACGACGATACTAATGTTTTGCATTTCGTTTCAGGTTCTGAACGCTTATCGTTTTCCCAGGAGTTAACCCTAACCCTAAACCTGGGGTTAAGCTTAGGGTTAGAGTTAGGGTTAGCTTGGGGTGACTTTCAAATTAATTTTTTTTTCGTCTTCACGAGTTTTAAATATTTTTTCCTGAACGTCTACGACGATACTAATCTTTTGCACTTGCTTTCAGGTTCTGAACGCTTATCGTTTTCCCAGGAGTTAACCCCAACCCTAACCCTAGGATTAAGCTTAGGGTTAGGGTTAGGATTAGCTTGGGGTGACCTCCAAAATAAATATTTTTTTCTCTACACCAGTCTTAAAGACTTTTCCCTGAACCTCTACGACGATACTAATGTTTTGCATTTGGTTTCAGGTTCTGAACGCTCATCAATTGCCCAGGAGTTAACCCCAACCCTAACCCTAGGGTTAAGCTTAGGGTTAGGGTTAGGGTTAGCTTGGGGTCACTTCCAAAATAAAAATTTTTATGTCTACACAAGTTTAAAACATCTATCCTTAAACGTTTACGACGATACTAATCTTTTCCATTTGGTTTCAGATTCTCAACGCTTCTTGTTTTCCCAGGAGTTAACCCCATTCTAACCCTAGGGTTAAGCTTAGGATTAGCTTGGGGTGACTTTCAAAATAAATATTTTTTAGTCTTCACGAGTTTTAAAGATTTTTCCCTGAACGTCTACGACGATACTAATCTTTTGCATTTGGTTTTAGGTTCTGAACGCTTATCGTTTTTGCAGGAGTTAACCCCAACCCTAACCCTAAGTTAAGCTTAGGGTTAGGGTTAGCGTAAGCCTGGGGTCACTTCCAGGATAAAAATTTTATCGTCTACAAAAGTTTAAAACAAAACCCTAACCCTAACCCTAAGTTTCCCTGAACGTCTACGACGATACTAATCTTTTGCACCTAAAACCAAGTGCAAAAGATTTTAGGTTCTGAACGGTTAACGTTTTCCCCTGGAGTTAACCCCAACCCCAACCCTAGGGTTAACGGTTAAGGGTTCAGGGTTAGTTAGCTTGGGGTGACTTCCAAAATAAATATTTTTTAGTCTACACCAGTTTCAAAGATTTTTCCCTGAACATCTACGACGATACTATTTTTTTCCATTTGGTTTCAGATTCTCAACGCTTATCATTTTTGCAGGAGTTAACCCCAACCCTAACCCTAAGTTAAGCTTAGGGTTAGGGTTAGCGTAAGCCTGGGGTCACCTCCAGGATAAAAATTTTATTGTCCACAAAAGTTTAAAACAACTTTCCCTGAATGTGTACGACGATACTAATCTTTTGCATTTGGTTTTAGGTTTTGAACGCTTAACGTTTTCCCAGGAGTTAACCCCAACTCTAACCCTACCGTCAAGCTTAGGGTTAGGGTTAGTGTTAGCTTGGGGTCACTTCCAGGATAAAAATTTTATCGTCTACACAAGTTTAAAACATCTTTCCCTGAACGTCTACGACGATACTAATCTTTTGCACTTGCTTTCAGGTTCTGAACGCTTATCGTTTTCCCAGGAGTTAACCCCAACCCTAACCCTAGGATTAAGCTTAGGGTTAGGGTTAGGGTTAGATTGGGGTGACCTCCAAAATAAATATTTTTTTGTCTACACCAGTCTTAAAGATTTTTCCCTGAACCTCTACGACGATACTAATGTTTTGCATTTGGTTTCAGGTTCTGAACGCTTATCGTTTTCCCAGGAGTTAACCCTAACCATAAACCTGGGGTTAAGCTTAGGGTTAGAGTTAGGGTTAGCTTGGGGTCACTTCCAAAATAATTTTTTTTTTTTTTTCTTCACGAGTTTTAAATATTTTTTCCTGAACGTCTACGACGATACTAATCTTTTGCATTTGGTTTCAGGTTCTGAACGCTCATCGTTTTCCCAGGAGTTAACCCCAACCCTAACCCTAGGGTTAAGCTTAGGGTTAGGGTTAGGTTTAGCTTGGGGTCACTTCCAAAATAAAAATTTTTATGTCTACACAAGTTTAAAACATCTTTCCCTAAACGTTTACGACGATACTAATCTTTTCCATTTGGTTTCAGATTCTCAACGCTTATCCTTTTTCCAGGATTAACCCCAACCCTGACCCTAGGGTTAAGCTTAGCGTTAGGGTTAGGGTTAGCTTGGGGTCACTTCTAGAATAAATATTTTTTTGTCTACACCAGTTTAAAAGAGTTTTCCCTGAACGTCTACGACGATACTAATCTTTTCCATTTGGTTTCAGATTCTCAACGCTTCTTGTTTTCCCAGGAGTTAACCCCAACCCTAACCCTAGGGTTAAGCTTAGGATTAGCTTTGGGGTGACTTTCAAAATAAATATTTTTTAGTCTTCACGAGTTTTAAAGATTTTTCCCTGAACGTCTACGACGATACTAATCTTTTGCATTTGGTTTTAGGTTCTGAACGCTTATCGTTTTTGCAGGAGTTAACCTCAACCCTAACCCTAAGTTAAGCTTAGGGTTAGGGTTAGCGTAAGCCTGGGGTCACTTCCAGGATAAAAATTTTATCGTCTACAAAAGTTTAAAACAAGTTTCCCTGAATTTCTACGACGATATTAATCTTTTGCACTTGGTTTTAGGTTCTGAACGTTTATCGTTTTCCCAGGAGTTAACCCCAACCGTAGCCCTAGGGTTAAGCTTAGGGTTAGGGTTAGGTTTAGCTTGGGGTGACTTCCAAAATAAATATTTCTTAGTCTACACCAGTTTCAAAGACTTTTCCCTGAACGTCTATGACGATACTATTTTTTTCCATTTGGTTTCAGATTCTCAACGCTTATCGTTTTTGCAGGAGTTAACCCCAACCCTAACCCTAGGGTTAAGCTTAGGGTTAGGGTTAGCGTAAGCCTGGGGTCACTTCCAGGTTAAAAATTTTATCGTCTACAAAAGTTTAAAACAACTTTCCCTGAATGTCTACGACGATACTAATCTTTTGCATTTGGTTTCAGGTTTTGAACGCTTAACGTTTTCCCAGGAGTTAACCCCAACCCTAACCCTACGGTTAAGCTTAGGGTTAGGGTTAGGGTTAGCTTGGGGTCACTTCCAGGATAAAAATTTTATCGTCTACACAAGTTTAAAACATCTTTCCCTGAACGTCTACGACGATACTAATCTTTTGCATTTGGTTTTAGGTTCTGAACGCTTATCGTTTTCCCAGGAGTTAACCCCAACCCTAACCCTAGGGTTAAGCTTAGGGTTAGGGTTAGGGTTAGCTTGGGGTGACTTCCAAAATAAATATTTTTTTGTCTACACAAGTTTAAAGCATCTTTCCCTTAACGTCTACGATGATACTAATCTTTGCTTTTTGGTTTCAGATTCTCAATGCTTATCGTTTTTGCAGGTGTTAAGCCCAACCCTAACCCTAGGGTTAAGCTTAGCGTTAGGGTTAGGGTTAGCTTGGGGTGACTTCCAAAATAAATATTTTTTTGTCTACACAAATTTAAAACATCTTTCCCTGAACGTCTACGACGATACTAATCTTTTGCATTTGGTTTTAGGTTCTGAACGCTTATCGTTTTGCCAGGAGTTAACCCTAACCCTAGGGGTAACCTTAGGGTTAGCTTTGGGGTGACTTTCAAAATAAATATTTTTAGTCTTCACGAGTTTTAAAGATTTTTCCTGAACGTCTACGACGATACTAATCTTTTGCATTTGGTTTTAGGGTTCTGAACGCTTATCGTTTTTTTGCAGGAGTTAACCCCAACCCTAACCCTAAGTTAAGCTTAGGGGTTAGGGTTAGGTTAAGCCTGGGGTCACTTCAGGATAAAAATTTTATCGTCTACAAAAGTTTAAAACAAGTTTCCCTGAATTTCTACGACGATATTAATCTTTTGCACTTGGTTTTAGGTTCTGAACGTTTATCGTTTTCCCAGGAGTTAACCCCAACCGTAGCCCTAGGGTTAAGCTTAGGGTTAGGGTTAGGTTTAGCTTGGGGTGACTTCCAAAATAAATATTTCTTAGTCTACACCAGTTTCAAAGATTTTTCCCTGAACGTCTATGACGATACTATTTTTTTCCATTTGGTTTCAGATTCTCAACGCTTATCGTTTTTGCAGGAGTTAACCCCAACCCTAACCCTAGGGTTAAGCTTAGGGTTAGGGTTAGCGTAAGCCTGGGGTCACTTCCAGGTTAAAAATTTTTCGTCTACAAAAGTTTTAAAACAACTTTCCTGAATGTCTACGACGATACTAATCTTTTGCATTTGGTTTCAGGTTTTGAACGCTTAACGTTTTCCCAGGAGTTAACCCCAACCCTAACCCTACGGTTAAGCTTTAGGGTTAGGGTTAGGGTTAGCTTGGGGTCACTTCCAGGATAAAAATTTTTTTTTGTCTACACAAGTTTTAAAACATTTTTCCTGAACGTCTACGACGATACTAATCTTTTGCACTTGCTTTTAGGTTCTGAACGCTTATCGTTTTCCCAGGAGTTAACCCCAACCCTAACCCTAGGATTAAGCTTAGGGTTAGGGTTAGGGTTAGCTTGGGGTGACCTCCAAAATAAATATTTTTTTGTCTACACCAGTCTTAAAGATTTTTCCCTGAACCTCTACGACGATACTAATGTTTTTCATTTGGTTTCAGGTTCTGAACGCTTATCGTTTTCCCAGGAGTTAACCCTAACCCTAAACCTGGGGTTAAGCTTAGGGTTAGAGTTAGGGTTAGCTTGGGGTGACTTCCAAAATAATTTTGTTTTTTGTCTTCACGAGTTTTAAATATTTTTCCCTGAACGTCTACGACGATACTAATCTTTTGCATTTGGTTTTAGGTTCTGAACGCTTATCGTTTTCCCAGGAGTTAACCCCAACCCTAACCCTAGGGTTAAGCTTAGGATTAGCTTGGGGTGACTTCCAAAATAAATATTTTTTTGTCTACACCAGTTTTAAACATTTTTCCCTTAACGTCTACGACGATACTAATCTTTTGCATTTGGTTTCAGGTTCTGAACGCTTATCGTTTTTCCAGGAGTAAACCCTAACCCTAACCCTAAGCTTAACCCTAGGGTTAGGGTTGGGGTTAGCTTGGGGTCACTTCCAAAATAAAAATTTTTTGTGTCTACACAAGTTTTAAAACATTTTTCCTTAAACGTTTACGACGATACTAATCTTTTCCATTTGGTTTCAGGTTCTGAACGCTTATCGTTTTCCCAGGAGTTAACCCCAACCCTAACCCTAGGGTTAAGCTTAGGGTTAGGTTAGGTTAGCTTGGGGTCACTTTTAAAATAAAAATTTTTATCGTCTACAAAAGTTTTAAAACAAGTTTCCTGAACGTCTACGACGATACTAATCTTTTGCATTTGGTTTTAGGTTCTGAACGCTTATCGTTTTTGCAGGAGTTAACCCCAACCCTAACCCTAGGGTTAAGCTTAGGGGGTTAGGGGGGGTTAGGATTAAAATTTTATCGTCTACTTCAAAAATAAATATTTTTAGTCTACACCAGTTTTAAAGATTTTTCCCTGAACGTCTACGACGATACTATTTTTTCCATTTGGTTTCAGATTCTCAACGCTTATCGTTTTTGCAGGAGTTAACCCCAACCCTAACCCTAAAATTAAGCTTAGGGTCAAAATTAGTCGTAAGCCTGGGGTCACTTCCAGGATAAAAATTTTATCGTCTACAAAAAATTTTATTGTCCACAAAAGTTTAAAACAACTTTCCCTGAATGTCTACGACGATACTAATCTTTTGCATTTGGTTTCAGGTTTTGAACGCTTAACGTTTTCCCAGGAGTTAACCCCAACCCTAACCCTACCGTTAAGCTTAGGGTTAGGGTTAGCGTTAGCTTGGGGTCACTTCCAGGATAAAAATTTTTTCGTCTACACAAGTTTAAAAACATCTTTCCCTGAACGTCTACGACGATACTAATCTTTTGCACTTGCTTTCAGGTTCTGAACGCTTATCGTTTTCCCAGGAGTTAACCCCAACCCTAACCCTAGGATTAAGCTTAGGGTTAGGGTTAGGGTTAGCTTGGGGTGACCTCCAAAATAAATATTTTTTTGTCTACACTAGTCTTAAAGATTTTCCCTGAACCTCTACGACGATACTAATGTTTTGCATTTGGTTTCAGGTTCTGAACGCTTATCGTTTTCCCAGGAGTTAACCCAAACCCTAAACCTGGGGTTAAGCTTAGGGTTAGAGTTAGGGTTAGCTTGGGGTGACTTCCAAAATAATTTTTTTTTTTGTCTTCACGAGTTTTAAATATTTTTCCCTGAACGTCTACGACGATACTAATCTTTTGTATTTGGTTTCAGGTTCTGAACGCTTCTCGTTTTCCCAGGAGTTAACCCCAACCCTAACCCTAGGGTTAAGCTTAGGCTTAGGGTTAGGGTTAGCTTGGGGTGACTTCCAAAATAAAAATTTTTAGTCTACACAAGTTTTAAACATTTTTCCCTAAACGTTTACGACGATACTAATCTTTTCCATTTGGTTTCAGGTTCTCAACGCTTATCGTTTTTCCCAGGATTAACCCCAACCCTAACCCTAGGGTTAAGCTTAGGGTTAGGGTTAGGGTTAGCTTGGGGTCACTTCTAGAATAAATATTTTTTTTTGTCTACACCAGTTTAAAAGAGTTTTTCCCTGAACGTCTACGACGATACTAATCTTTTCCATTTGGTTTCAGATTCTCAACGCTTCTTGTTTTCCCAGGAGTTAACCCCAACCCTAACCCTAGGTTAAGTTAAGGTTAGGATTAGCTTTGGGGTGACTTTCAAAATAAATATTTTTTTTGTCTTCACGACTTTTAAAGATTTTTCCCTGAACGTCTACGACGATACTAATCTTTTGCATTTGGTTTTAGGTTCTGAACGCTTATCGTTTTTGCAGGAGTTAACCCCAACCCTAACCCTAAGGTTAAGCTTAGGGTTAGGGTTAGGGTTAGCCTGGGGTCACTTCCAAAATAAAATTTTTCGTCTACAAAAGTTTAAAACATTTTTCCTGAACGTCTACGACGATACTAATCTTTTGCATTTGGTTTTAGGTTCTGAACGCTTATCGTTTTTGCAGGAGGTAACCCCAACCCTAACCCTAGGGTTAAGCTTAGGGATAGAGTAACGGTTAGCTTGGAGTGACTTCCAAAATAAATATTTTTTTATCTACACAAGTTTAAAACATCTTTCCCTAAACGTTTACGACGATACTAATCTTTTCCATTTGGTTTTAGATTCTCAACGCTTATCGTTTTTCCAGGAGTTAACCCCAACCCTAACCCTAGGGTTAAGCTTAGGGTTAGAGTAACGTTAGCCTGGGGTCACTTCCAGGTTAAAAATTTTTCGTCTACAAAAGTTTAAAACAACTTTCCCTGAATGTCTACGACGATACTAATCTTTTGCATTTGGTTTCAGGTTTTGAACGCTTAACGTTTTCCCAGGAGTTAACCCCAACCCTAACCCTACGGTTAAGCTTAGGGTTAGGGTTAGGGTTAGCTTGGGGTCACTTCCAAAATAATTTTTTTTTTGTCTTCACGAGTTTTAAATATTTTTCCCTGAACGTCTACAACGATACTAATCTTTTGCATTTGGTTTCAGGTTCTGAACGCTTATCGTTTTCCCAGGAGTTAACCCCAACCCTAACCCTAGGGTTAAGCTTAGGGTTAGGGTTAGGGTTAGCTTGGGGTGCCTTCCAAAATAAATATTTTTTTTTCTACACCAGTTTAAAACATCTTTCCCTGAACGTGTACGACGATACTAATCTTTTCCATTTGGTTTCAGATTCTCAACGCTTATCGTTTTTGCAAGAGTTAACCCCACCCTAACCCTAGGATTAAGCTTAGGGTTAGGGTTACGGTTAGCTTAGGGTCACTTCTAGAATAAATATTTTTTTGTCTAACCAGTTTTAAAGATTTTTCTATAAACCTCTACGACGATACTAATCTTTTGCATTTGGCTTCAGGTTCTGAACGCTTATCGTTTTTTTTTAGTCTTCACGAGTTTTAAAGATTTTTCCCTGAACGTCTAACCTAATCTTTTGCATTTGGTTTTAGGTTCAACGCCTATCGTTTTTGCAGGGTTAACCCTAACCCTAAGCCTAGGGTCACTTCCAGGATAAAAATTTTATCGTCTACAAAAGTTTAAAACAAGTTTCCTGAATTTCTACGACGATACTTAATCTTTTGCACTTGGTTTTAGGTTCTGAACGGTTAACGTTTTCCCAGGAGTTAACCCCAACCCTAGCCCTAGGGTTAAGCTTAGGGTTAGGGTTAGGGTTAGCTTGGGGTGACTTCCAAAATAAATATTTTTTAGTCTACACCAGTTTCAGAGATTTTTCCCTGAACGTCTACAACGATACTATTTTTTTCCATTTGGTTTCAGATTCTCAACGCTTATTGTTTTTGCAGGAGTTAACCCCAACCCCAACCCTAAGTTAAGCTTAGGGTTAGGGTTAGCGTAAGCCTGGGGTCACTTCCAGGATAAAAATTTTATCGTCTACAAAAGTTTAAAACAACTTTCCTGAATGTCTACGACGATACTAATCTTTTGCATTTGGTTTCAGGTTTTGAACGCTTAACGTTTTCCCAGGAATTAACCCCAACCCTAACCCTACGGTTAAGCTTAGGGTTAGGGTTAGCGTTAGCTTGGGGTCACTTCCAGGATAAAAATTTTATCGTTTACACAAGTTTAAAACATCTTTCCCTGAACGTCTACGACGATACTAATCTTTTGCACTTTCTTTCAGGTTCTGAACGCTTATCGTTTTCCCAGGAGTTAACCCCAACTCTAACCCTAGGATTAAGCTTAGGGTTAGGGTTAGGGTTAGCTTGGGGTGACCTCCAAAATAAATATTTTTTTGTCTACACTAGTCTTAAAGATTTTCCCTGAACCTCTACGACGATACTAATGTTTTGCATTTGGTTTCAGGTTCTGAACGCTTATCGTTTTCCCAGGAGTTAACCCTAACCCTAAACCTGGGATTAAGCTTAGGGTTAGAGTTAGGGTTAGCTTGGGGTCACTTCCAAAATAATTTTTTTTTTTGTCTTCACGAGTTTTAAATATTTTTCCCTGAACGTCTACGACGATACTAATCTTTTGTTTGGTTTGGTTTCAGGTTCTGAACGCTTTAAGCTTGTTTTTAGGGTGGGGTCCCAGGAGTTAACCCCAACCCGACGATAACCCATTTGGTTATTCTCAACTTAGTTTTCCCAGGAGCTTGGGGTGACTTTCAAAATAAATATTTTTTAGTCTTCACGAGTTTTAATTATTTTTCCCTGAACGTCTACGACGATACTAATCTTTTGCATTTGGTTTTAGGTTCTGAACGCTTATCGTTTTCCCAGGAGTTAACCCCAACCCTAACCCTGGGGTTAAGCGTAGGGTTAGAGTTAGGGTTAGCCTGGGGTGACTTCCAAAATAATTTTTTTTTGTCTTCACGACTTTTAAAGATTTTTCCCTGAACGTTTACGACGATCCTAATCTTTTGAATTTGGTTTTAGGTTCTGAACGCTTATCGTTTTTGCAGGAGTTAACCCCAACCCTAACTCTAGGGTTAAGCTTAGGGTTATGGTTAGGGTTAGCTTGGGGTCACTTCCAAAAGAAATATTTTTTTGTCTACACAGGTTATAAAGATTTTTCCCTGAACGTCTACGACGACACTAATCTTTTGTATTTCGTTTCAGGTTCTGAACGCTTATCGTTTTCCCAGGAGTTAACCCTAACCCTAAACCTGGGGTTAAGCTTAGGGTTAGAGTTAGGGTTAGCTTGGGGTGACTATAACCATTGTTAAATCTCCAAAGGGGCAAGGGTTTTAATTTTTTTAGGCGCATAGTTACGCTTCTGCAAAGTACTGACGGACTTTTTAAGAGCATACTCATAGAGCATAATAATTATTGACACAATGAAAATTTTAATCATGGTTTTTATAAGTTGTTATTATTTACATATACAAAATATTTTATTTTTTACTTTTATCCCCGGAAACAAACAAGAAGATCATGGCGGGAATTTTAAGTTACGAACCCGCCTTCGATAGGAAAATTGCTGAGAACTCATGGCAGAGTTTGAAACGAGATCGACGAGCAAGTTTTCCTGCTTCAAAGTGGACAAAGATTTTGGGAACTTTCGTGTGTATCTAAGGGCGCGATCCATTCAACCAAAATTTCCGGAAATTTCGGTCCAAAACTCAAAGGATCGGTTCGGTCCAACTGGAAAAGTTTCGAAAAAACGGGTCCACCTTTTGAGATGGACCACTTTTCCTGGTCGGGCCAGTTGGAATTTTGGTTGAATGGATCGCGCCCTTAGAAGGTTCATCTATTACTGCGCTTTTCACAAAGATGCGAATTCTGAAGTTCAAAAGCCAACTGACGATTGCGTTTTTCGCTGCCGTCAGTCATCTTAACGGACCTCTTAGAAAACAAAACTTTACTTTAACGGGTTCAAAAGGTCAAGGTTTGTGATTTGTGATTGGTGGATTTCGATCCGTTTTGTGTGTTTGTGTGTTTCAATGTTCGTTGCTTGTGATCGTAATTATGAAACGGCAGCGAAAAACGCAATTGTGAATGTACATTCAGAAGTCATACAAATTTAGAATTTTGGAAGTCACTCATAAATAATTTTGGAAGTCAATACAGTCGATAAAATCCATGCCGGAAAGAATTCTCTTCTTGCAGTGGGGGCGGGGGGATATAAAACTCGCTGTAATTTACACCTAGCTACCCTGGTTCCAGAGGTTGTTCTTGATTTTTCTCCGCGTGAGAAAGAACGAGCACTTACCAGCGAGCTTCGCGATTCGTTCTCGCCGCTTTGCTCGTTTCCAACATCTTACTAACATCTCAGTCATTATGCATGAAACTGTACCCCCCCTGATATATTTTCTGCACCCCCACAACTGTTAAATAGACGCAGCCTTTCTCGAGCCTTTCTCTTTCTTTCAGCTCCCAGTACAGAAGTGTAGTACACTCTGGTGGTATAGTAGAATTTCGACTTCACTAACGCTAGAGTCCTGGTGGTTCAGTGGTTAGAACGTCCGATCTAGCATTCGAATGTTCGGTTGTTCGTGCATATCATCCGTACATTTTCCGAGAATCTTCGGTTACGACTTTTAAGTTATTCAAAATTCAATCTCAGTCCCTCTCGATCGATGTGGTTTTGGTGGGTGGAACTTAAGATAGAGACGTTTTCGGGGCGACGGCAACTTCAACCGGACGTGACATCATCATTTGTTGGATACTGCGCATGCTCGTGCTCACCACCTTGCCGTCGTGGTCCCGTCGGCGACGTGAAACTGGTCTGGTAGGCGTTGTGGCGAAAACGTGAGTATTTAACTTTCATTTTAATCAGGTTTGTTGCGTTTAGCAACCAAAATTTTACAGATTATCGTTCTTAAATTGTCCTTGTTTTCTTTGAGGCACATTTCAAGCTCGATTTCCAAGCTCTGTGATCTAAACTTACATCTTTGAATGTTTCTATGTTTTCATGTCACAGTCAAGATCCAACTTGGCAAACAGCCAACCGTAAGTGAGCTTGACATGGACAAAATTGTCCCACGAGCCAAATAAAAGTATCCAGACAAAAAATATGAACTCCGATATGTTAATTGTGTGTTTTTAGTTCGCTCTTTTCGTTAGAATATCGTATAAATGAAACTCATTGAAGATTATCTAGAACGAATAGTAGGTAATACCATCTGTACTAACGTGGGAATACTGAAATAAAGTTGTTGCCGTTGTTGTTGTTGTTGCAAGCCAGTATTCCCCGGGAATTATTTCAATACCAAACTAAGAATACGGTTCCTTGTTAGCATTTTAATGTTCCTGTAATTTGTAAGGCTTCGGCAAGCCTGTGGAGATCATTTTTTTTCAACACGAAATTCTGCCTTGCACTCAGCTGCATCCCGTATGTTTTTTTAGCGTGAACGGATCGTATTAAACTGTCCCGAGAGAAATCGGGATTTTTGGACTCATAATTTTCCCACAAAACGAGAAACTCTTCATCCGATACATGTTGTCTGCATAGCAAATATTTATTCTCTTAATTCTTTATGTGAAGCCATATTTTCCTCTTTGGTATTCTTCTAATTAAAGGCGCCGTCCCTCTGAGTTCACCGCGATCTTAATGTTCGATTTTTAACGGGAAGCGACGGCTGCCTCAGTTCCAGGCTTTCTCTGCCAGTCCGGTCGCCGTTGCCCCGAAAACGTCTCCATGTTAAGTTCCCTAATATAATGCCGACCTTAAATGCCGACCGGCTCGGCTGCGCGGGAAGAAAATAACTGGCGCTCAGTCCCTCATCCGCTGGACTCGACTCGGGGGAGGAGGCCCGTGAGGGATGGGAGGGCGGGTTTTGTTCATTTCTTTTCCTGTCTACTATAGATATGTATTTCATGAACCGTTAATCGAACTGTCATTAGCACTGACCATTTGGCTATAACCAATGCAGGTTTCTTCGTTTTGTTGGGTATTTTTGCCGTGAGACGAAGCTATAATTTTCATCACTCAAAATAATCATCCTTTTCGAAATCTCAGCCTCGGGCTTATTCATCTTCTTAAAATTTTGCAAATTTCAGACTCGATATTCTTATAAAATATATATAAAATAAGACTGTACGATGACATTTAAAATACACATGTTTTGGAGGGAAATCTATAATATGAGATGTTCCGCAGTAAACTTTAAGGTACTTCTGACGTTCTGACTTAGGACTCCATTCCCCTAACCTGAAGCACTATCTTAGTTTCGCTTGGTAAGTAAAAATCCGGCAAGCAACGCGAAATGAAAAGAGAGTCTGATACAACCTTCTATGAAACTTCCGTAACGTCCGTGCAGTATACGAGTCACGACAAAGAAGCATGACACTGACTCATCGTGCAACACTTCGCGAATGCCGGGAGAATGTAGAGAAACAGGAAATTAAAGTGGAAAACAACAAAAAAATCTCTAAATGTCACGCTCACCAAAAATAATCTTGTAAAGTTAGAGTTACTTTATTCAAACTTTATTTCAACAACATACAGTACAATGGAGGTAAAAGCATTGAAAGGGAAAGAATCTCAAAAAAACGCTGCAGCACCATACTAGGAGGAAACCCGAAACTACCTATGAAACCTATTTTTACAGTCATATAGCTGATTCAATAAAGGTTGGGAATTGGCAATTGGGTATTGGGCATTTGGGCATACCAAACAATGCAATGATTTGCGGAAGTGTCAACCAAACAATACCTTCCTATTGCCCAATCCCAATGCCCAAAGCAACGTTTATTGAACCAGCTGCATACAAAAGAATTACAAAATTTGATACAAATCTAGAAACCCTATATACTAGCCTATATAAATAGACTTCAAAAACTAGCTAAAAATCTAGAAACCCCGTGATATCATGAGGGAGCCGGACGATTCCAAATGTCCAACTATTCTTTTCATAAAACTATGGATTTGGAGTTACCATACTTGCTACACTATACATGCCTTCTGCGACCTCTTCTGCTAACTATCTTCTCCATTCCACAGTTCTTCTCACTGACGTAGAAGGTGACTAATAGGGACCAAAAACGGGCTATGTCAAGCATTGCTATCTGAGAGAGCTTAAACGGTTCAAATGAATTCCACAAATAAAGACCCAGTTTTGATACTGAAGACTATATTGTTTCCTGTCGTCTGTTGCACCCGTTGCAACGGATGGCAGGAACGGATATGGCTTTGAAACTTGACAAAAATTGCGCCATGTTTTTCAAGTTTTAGAGCTTTGCCTGTGAAAATTACCAAGGAAGTGTTATAGTTAGTTCTCTTACATGAAAGAAGATCACGGTAGTTATAGACGCAACTTTTGCAGTTGCGAAAAGCAAACCTGAAAAAATTCAGGCCTGTACGGGATTTTTTTTTTCAGGCTTCCTTTTCCGCAACCGCAAAAGTTGCGTCTATAACTGCGATGATCTTTTTTCATATAATTCTTCACCCCGCAGTTCTCATATATGATTTTCATATATTCATAACTTCAGTTAGTTCTCTCTGATGAAATTTCTTTGATATCTCCTTCATAACTCTAAAGGGGCGTTATGTGTATGGGTTAAGGCAGTAAGGAATGATTTTTTAGCACAAAATTGTGATGCAAAACAGCAATATCTTCGAGACATAGCCGTTTCTGCTAACTGGTACGAGCAGGCGAACATGTTTGCAACGTTGAAATATTAAAAAAGTAAACTTCTGACTCTACACTACTTGTGCCAGCCAAGAGAGTCTATTTCAAAAGCGACTATGATTTCCCAGATATGGCAATGGCATCGCCATTCTACCCTGTAGCTTGGCTGGCTTGGCCGTTTCTCCGGGGTAAGAAGCGTTTTACCCGTATTTACGGCCACGCGCACGGGTTACAACCGTACACATACAAGGAAACGGTATTTCTTTAGGTCTTTATCACTAGTCTTGATTACTTGTCATGCATTCGTCAAGGCAGCCACTCCAGGAAGTGTTTTACCTACAAAATCAAATAAACAAAAACTAAGCTTCACTTCTGCGTAAGGTATAGGAACAAGTGAGAGCCTGGGAACAAGGTTGTTCACTCCATACCATTCATCATACAACTCACAAGTCAGAAAGGTGTAATAATTAGCACGTGATGATTGTAGAACAGGATTCCCAAACAATGGGCACGTGCTCTATTCACTGAGCTACATAGAGACTTATGGAGAACAAGGCCATATACTATAGTATATTTTATGTGCATGTGCGAGTCTTGCACTGACTTGCGTCCCTAATCACTGAGCCATGGACCTACATCACGCCGAAATTGGCTTGTGTCTTATATTCCTCTTGGTGGAACATCAAAGATAATTACCCTCCACGAGCCCAAGGAAAGCACCTCCACCAGTGCTGATATGACTGATCATTTCTTCTCTGCCGTAGGAATAAGCCTGAGAAAACAGCCGGCATTTCGCTACGTCACCACTGGTTTCCCCGGGAAATGACGTCTGAGAAACAAGCGCAAAAATTCCATACTAAAGACGGGCCACTACCCAGATCTGGGTAGTGATACGTAATAAGCATGGAATTTCTGCGCACGTTTCTGAGACGTCTTTTCGCGGGAAACCAGTGGTGGTGTCTCAAAATGTCTGCTGTTCACTAGGGCTATGTAGGTACGTACATGTCCAATGAGGCTTGTCACTTAAATTACTCTAGATGCAAAATCAAGGATATTTACCCTCCAAAAGCTCAAGGGAAGCACCTCCCCCAGTGCTGATGTGACTGACCAGATCTTCTGTACCGTGCATAACAAAGACTGTCGCAGTAGCACCCCCACCTAACAAAGATATTAACTATGGATTTAATGTAACAGATTCATACTGTTGGTAGTACTAAAATCCGTGTCTTACACAACCTCTAATCAAGGACAGAACCTGTTAAAAATTTATACCTTTCTTACCCGTAGAATGCCTTTCCTGTGGATCTGGTACCACTATGGCCCCTCCCCTCACCCTACCCTGGTCAAAAATGATCCAGCCGACTTCAACATTATTTTTTGGCGGGAAGGGAGGAGTATTGTAGTTGCAGTGTTTTCAAGAGCTTTAACTTGATACTAGACATTGCAACTTCCACTTTTCTAAACATATTTTTTTCCAAGATTGTTGCTTAGGTCGGGGGAAAGGGCGAACAGTAGGAAATGAAGGGAAAATATATTAAAGTATGCTTCAGTGCTGCGCTTCCTTTGTCCTTAGTCTGGACTATACTGTAAATGGTCTAATATATGCTTGGGCGGTAACTTACCAATGATAGACACTGCACCAGCTTTTGTTGCTGCCACAACTGCATCCATAATACCTTTGCTTCCTCCTGCAAATTTAGCTGACGCTTGGAACAAACCTAGTGGACTGCAGAATACACATACACACCTCTAACCAAATGACATACATTGTACAAGACCAAGCTTTATTTCCTCTCCCATGCATGGCCCAAATGCAAACAGCGCCGGCCATAAAAACGAGAGCAAAAAAAAGAGTGTGACTTAACACAAGGATTCAGAGAACACGAGATGGCTAGTGGTTTGCATTGGGTGTCGAAGAAGAAATGGCTAAACAGTAGAATTATGGTTCTCTAACACTGGCCAAACACATAAACACAGTGACCAACCACAAAGCGTGTACTGTACTTCCTATTCATTGGAGTCATCAATCTACAGTGCATTTTATCAAATTAAAGATGCACATGTACATTTTACATTGCCTTACCCATTCCAAACAATAGTTTTAGCTTTCATCACCACTTTCCTGAATTTCTTGATACTTTCAGGTCCATTGTCCAGTGCCTAGAGAATCATGCACAGAAATGTTGATCATTGTGTACTTAGACTGATTTAGAAAAAGCTGCAGTCGTTAGCCTATTTTTACTGATACCTTAAGTTTAACACACCTTTAGGAATACTCAAGTAGAATAGCGGAGAGCATTATCGCCAAATAAGAGTACAAATAAAATAATTTGGACACAACGCTATCCATGCCAAAAGTTACCCTTAACAAACATGTTATTTATTGGAAACAACTATATAAATATATGTATGTAGATGCTAAATGAATACAATAAACCACATGTAAAGAAATGTTTATAATTACCATCCAGTCTGGAGGAATTCCAGTTTCAAGATTGGTCAGCTTAGTCTGTATTAATAATATAATCATAATAAACAAAAAATTCCACTTACGGGACTTTTGTCTGATTAGAAAAGTAAAAGTAAAGAAAATAGCTGAGCTTATAATGTTTGCTAAGTCCTCAAGTCACAAGTATATCTACTAAACCAGGTACAGTGTACATAGAATCACCACAAAAAAAATTCAGATGAGAATGATGACATTGATTTACCTAACTTTACAACGAAAAATTCTTGAAAACTCGGCTTCTTATACAGTTGACCCTCCACTAAGCCGTTAGCCTCAAGGTACTAGCAAGCGGCCTTTTCTCTCGCTAGTGCTAGTCTTGCTTGTGAGCTTTATATATCTCTAGCCGGATTTTTGAAAACGTTACCGCCAAATGGACCAATTGCGTCTAACTGTTTCTTTTTTTTCTCAGCCGAAAACCATCTCCAAAGTACCCATTATAAAAACTAGGTGTGATTTTGTAGCTTATCACGCCCAAAAAGCCTGCCTTTTGATGCCTTTTCACTCAAATGACGGCAAATTTCGTTAGGTTGGTTTTCAAAACGTCTGCTAGATATATATATATTTTTTATATTATACACAATTTATATAAAATACGTGTAACCACTGCTAGCCTCAACTAGCTATTTCTAACTGCGGGCAATGGATATTCTTTGTTTGAGTTGGAGTTAATATGTAACACTGCACAGCGATACATGCAGTTCAATCCCTAGGATGTTCTTATACTGGCCATTACCAAGTTTGGCTATTCAACACTACGCTAAACAACAATAACCATTCACCTCAGTATCCTCAGCAAATTTACTAGTCGCAACAAAATCTATTGGGAAATGGAGATTCACTCCCTTTTCTTTGGCTTTATCACAAATCTTATGGATAAGTTTTGATCCTTCTTCGTCAAAGAGTGACTTTCCAATCTGAAAAAGAATTACTGTAGCCAGTCACCAATAAGGGTACAGTTACGTGACACTGTAAGTATGAATGCCTCCAAAACTAGTTATTTAAAGCCAATTATAAAAGGGTTTGAACCCAGAAGTCAATTCATGAGTAGGGTGAGCATGTTATTGACTAACAATAATCGACTGTTTAACTGTGACAATAGACAGATCGAAACACCCCAATGACATTACGAGTCTTCATAGCCAATAACATCACAGCTTAACTGACAGATGACCAATAACATATTTGTGACTTAATTGATCAATCAGGTCAATAACCAGAGTTTAATACTATCAACTGATGTGATACAACTCACTTTGACTCTGAAGATGACTACCGCACAGATTGTCGAAACATCAGTCACTGTCAACAACTGTCCTATCCAGGGTTATGCAGCGCCGTAGCTAGTATGAGGCCAAACGAGGCACTCGCCTCGCTAAAATTTTGACGAATTTCGCCGATCATTTTTATTTTACATAAGCGATCATCGGATATTTTTAACGCATCATGATATTACAAAGAATTCAGCAATTCAGTCAATATACTATGAAAAAATTACCATATCATCGATCTCAAGGGGCTACGTACGTTAACTCAAATTTTTTTTGAACAAATACTGATCAAAACCATTGGCGAGGTTAACGGTCACCCAGATTATGTAGCTTGTTTCTGATTATTGCTTTTTAAATTCCACTTAAATTAACTCGAAAAAAAGTTAGCGAAAGGCCCAGAAAACGCTGCAAATCGCATTTCCGAGAGACTAAAGTTCAAAATTTCTCTGGTGATGGGGGGGGCATGCCCCCGAACCCCCCTAGCAACTCCCGCCTGCCTCAGTTGGCCGTTTGGTCTGGCTACGGCACTGTTATGATCACCTGGATGATCATGCTCATCCTACTTAAAACCAATTACTGATTAGAAAGTGCTTCTGCACCAGGAATCCCTCAGTATCAAAATTTAATATATGTTTAAAAGTGTCTCAAAGTGTTTAACATAAATGCTGTTTGCATGGATAAGTGTATTCCATTAGATAATAATGCATTAACCTATCTCAGTAGACCTTTCTAAGAGGTTTAAGGTCAAAACTACAACTCACTTCCATATTATGAAGAACTTTGACAAATGTGTAAGCCATTCCACCACAAATAATCATGTCATTCACTTTAGCCAGTAAATTCTCAATAAGCACAATTTTATCAGACACTTTGGACCTACAGTGATTAAGCACACAGATGCCAATATTTAAGATAATGTCAAACACAAAGGAAACCTGGTATTTATTATTTAATAATAAATAACATTATTATTAATAAAGAGATAATAATAAGAATAATAATAATTGAAACTTTATTTGTGGTTTTTAATGTACAATTGTAAATCTCACTTCGTATAGGCAATTTACAAATGCTGCTTGAGATAAGATTATTCAAAAAGAGAAGAAAGAAAGAAAAAAGAAAAGAAAAGAAATCAAAATTGCATTAAGTCTGGGCTATCCCAATTCCTATTTCTACAACAAAATATGTAACATGTTGCTCTAATGGCTATACTTATCATTTTCTTGATTATATAATGTTGCTGCTTATTTTTTGTCAAATAATAATAATAATAATAATAATAATAATAGTAATAAAAATAATGCATATTTGAAGGATAAAGTAAGCTGTAGAGTCCAATATCTAGGACAAAAAAATGGACATAAGAAGTGTAAAGTCCTAGAGGATTGCACTCAGAAACATATCATAACCATAATAAACTTGGCTTTGAATTCTCTTATATTACACTCAACATCATTATATTTTACCTACACATGGGTGAATCCAGGGGAAGGATTGAGGGAGTTGTAGCCCCCTCGCCTTTGGGAAGTTTTCAAACTTGTCTGATTACCCATCCAATGTTCATAGTCCACTATTTTTCTGTAAGATTGTCCACTAAAGCGCTTTTATGGGCAACCATCTTGGTTCCAAATGTACTGAGGCGGTGGGTGAACTGTCCCTTGTCACCCTAAGGGTAAGCACTCTACTTGACTGAATCTTACCGAAGAATAGGGGACTGTAGACAGTCTAGGATACCCAGGTCTTTATATCCCTTTTTCACACCAAAGGTAATGAATAAATGTAAATAATGTGCATAAAACAATTATTATTGTTTTATGCACAACTAATAGCCAACTGACTGATTCTCATACCTGTCATACTCACAGCCCCCCTCTTTAAAAAATCTGCTGGCAAGATTATGTTTTCTTAAGGTGATTGCATGACCTGAACTTATTTATATACTAAAGTGATGGTTATATTTTTTAATCACGTTTTACGGCAGACACAATTTGACCAATTTCTATGATTTTTGGCCTTCCTAATAAAGAATGGTCAAACTTTTAAGAAAATGGTATTAATCTATTTTCTTGTAGGTATAAAAATGTATGAGATATCGGCATATATTTAAAACCAAAGTTTTACAAAAAATGTAAAAACTTCGAAATCCCACGACAGATTTTTCCCTAACTTCAGCAAATAAGCCTCAGAGGAGTCTAGTTTTATCTCTCCAAGTTTGAAGTCAATAGTGACCTTAGAACTCACTGCACAAAGTGCTGGTCAAATTTAACCTTTAAATGCTACGCTAACACATTTGTGAAAGTTGATGCACAAATAGTGGAAGAGCACTGACAGACTATCTCCTATATGAAAAGGTATTCTTACCCAAAGCTTTACTGTAAGAAACTAAAGTAATCAGAAACCTATGGCGAATACAGTTAGCACTACCAGAAGAACAACTTTGATTGCCACGACTTCCTTTCCATCAAGGAAATTTTCAGCAGTTTCAAGTTCCATTCTTCTTAACGAAGATATCCTTACGCAATTACCATTTTGGTTCGTCAGTGTTCATAGTTACGGCGGACCTGTTTGTGCGACTATTTTTATCCCTTGCTATCTCACACCAGGCTTATACCCACAGACCTGTCAATGATCTGTCCACAGCTGTAAAATTGACCAATCAGCTACTCAGTTTTTGGGCTGATGAGGGGGGGTTTACTATGAAAGAGTTCACAGGTCATCTTTTCTAGTCTTGTCCTAGTCGCTACTTATCGTACTGGCTGGGATGAGAAATAGACAGATTTGATAAGAGAAAAGGCGGACTGCAAGCAGTATATAGGTAAAAATAATAATATACCAACCCTCCTAGGATAAACAAATAAGGTCTGTCAGGTCTTTCCATTGCTTTTGAGAAATAGAGCAGCTCTCTTTGCACCAAAAATCCTGCAGCCCTCTTAGGCAAATTAACACCCACCATAGAGCTACAAAAACAATGCATATGTTGTAATTTAATTTGGCCACTAAGAAGGAATACTGTACAAATTAAATTAACACTTCCATGATACAAATTAAGGCTAAAATCAACTTTCAAGAAGAAATAAAAAATATATCATTTTTGGTAATAAAAAGATTTTATAAAACAATAAATGACCATAGGATTTTGTGTACCTGCAACTACAAACTTAGTACTACAGCACACAGCAGTATAACACACAAACATGCCAGCGCGTCCGGAGCGTGTAATATACATACATACTTAGTTACATATTTCATTGGCTCGTACTACACAGGGCGCCTTTTCAAAGTCAACGCTACCAGTAATAATTTAATTGTTAACTAACTAAAGGAGTCGCCCAGAAGTAGTCACATAAGTTGACGCTTGAAACTAGTCACTGATTTGCTTAGCTTAACATAACATACATAACATAAAACTTTATTTATACTCGAATTTTAGAGTAGCTAACAAGCTAATATCTTTGAGCTGACACTACATAAAAACTATATAGAAAATATATATATACATTAAACGCAAGGAAAGAAAATATTATTTACAATTCACAACTTGAGTGCTGGCTGTAACTCATTCCATAATGTGATCTCTCTATATTCAAAGGACCTTTGGCCACTAGCAGTACGGAATTGTGGTATGTTTAACAATATTTAGAGTTCCTGATTGTCCCTGTCAAGATAGCCGATCTTTTTACGAGCTCAGATGTGAAGTACACTGGAGCATCGCCATCATGCACTTAACTACTAAAAACAGCAAGTTGAAAGTAAACTAACTTGTTGCTTAACTGGGAGCCAGCACAAGCCAATAACAAGGGAGTATATGACCAAATTTTCCAGCCCCACTCCCAAATCTACAGGCGAAATTCTGTACTGCTTGGAGTTTGTCCAGATTAGATTCATCTGAAGGGGTGGCCACAACCGAGGAGCAATAAAATAGCTTACTAAAAACTAATGCGTTTATGATAATAATCAAAGCACTTTTATCAGTGATTAATTCAGCCTTTAATCTAATAGAGACATACATGAAGACATGGTGTAGAAACAATATGTTCATTAAATGTTAAATTAGAGTCCAGCATCACACTAAGGTCCCTTACAGCTCTAACGGGTTCCAGTTCCTTCCACAAAAGAGACAGGCAAAAGTCATTTTCCTTGGCAGTCATATTATTGACATTATTGTTTATATAGATTTACCTGTGAGCTCGATGAGCAGTGCCAAACGCATCATTAACATAAATGTCTCCTAACTTTGCTAAAGAATCACAGAATGCTTTCACTGCCTCTTTGCTGGCTGTAACCTGTCAAACAACCAAGAAACTATGGCTAGTTCTAGTTAATAACAGTCAAATATCCTGGGAAAACCATGAACACCAGAAATATTTCTGGAATCTTATTGTGTTGCAAGAAAAAAGCCTATCAGGCGTGACAAAACTGAACCGCACGCAAGAACATTAATTAGTTTGTGGTTTTGTGGCTAGTTCATACGTCCTGATCACTGCTGTGATTGGTCATAACACAATAAACATTCCTGAGATATTTCAAGTGTTCACGGTTTTCCCAGTTACACTGTAATAAACCCTCCAACGTTTTTTTGATAAAGACAGGTTAGGGAAAATCCGTCGACACCACTGGAAAGAATGTCTTGAAATTAGTAAAATTGCTAATTAAGTTTGAAAGTGATTTGTTGAAAACTAATGAAGATATCACTACTTAGTATAGGTAATAGCATGATTAGTAGTGATATTTGGGATAAATACCATGAGTGATATTTCAAAATTATTTTACGTAATTTCACGAGCCGTTAGGTGAGTGAAATTTGAGACAATTTTGAAATATCACGAGTGGTATTTATGCCAAATATCATGTACAAATCATGCTATTATTTGTTTATACTTGACTACCCGAAAAAGGTTGTAATTTTCACATGTAGGTATTTCAAATTAAGCTGAAATACCACTGCTCTAAGCCAATCAAATTGCAGAAATTTCTCATGTAGTAGTATAAGTCACCAAATTTTGCAGACGTTTGTATGGTGTGGGGCACAAACTTGCTCCCCCACCAAACAACTTTGTAAATTTTCTTAACTTTGCAGAGCTATATCTTTGCTCATTATAATAAGATGTATCACTTTCAAATTTGGCAATTTTACTAATTTTAAGGTGCTCTAGCCTTTCTATTGGTGTCGAGAGATTTTCCCTAAATGGTCCAAGTGAAAAATTGAAAAAACCATGGAAGGATCTATTCTAAATATTCAAATCAAATAGACCTTATCACGGGTTTAGGAAGCCATCTTGTTGTGTTTTGTAGAACAGCTGTTCTGAAGAAAGTAGGAATCGTAAACTAAAGCTACACACAGTAAAGGATTCTACTAACAAATTTTGGGGGCCATGTCTGTGCTTAAATTTCTCCAGGCACTTTCTTCCTTTTTCCATAAATTTGTCTGCAATTCTTCCCAGGAAATTTTAGTCAGGAGGTATAAAATTTTTACAGACAAATGTATGGAAAAGTTAAAAAAGAGTCCTAGCATAGGTTAAATGCCCTCAGTATTTTTAGTTTAGAATCCTTAGGAGTGAAGCTATAGTTACAATTCATATTTCTTTAGAACAGCCATTTTACGGAAAGTATTCAACATTAGATTCTCACACAAACACTGTAATTTCTCATGTGGTTGCCTACCCGTCAGGATAATGGCTTCCAAAACCATGGCATGCTCCTCCATCCAGCCAAGACTTCTCGTCCCAATGGCTATTGTACTAACAGCTATAATTTTCTATTCTTGAAAACCTTGAAAATACTGTTTATGCATAGGATGGCTTAAAAAAGGATTAGCAGTACACACTCACAACAGTGTCTGTTAAAGAAGCACCTCGGAGTGCATTGCTTTGATCTGAGCTGAGTTAAGTACCTTGTTTCCTTCACTATCAACACCTTTGCCTTCCTCCTCAATGTGGAAACGTAGGTTTTCCAGCAAGATCACTGAGCCTTCATGATAAAATTTAATAAAAGGAATGCAAAGTTTTAAATGGTTAAAAATGAAGCCCCAACATCAATATGCATCTTCTCCACACTGTTCTTCATACATTCCTTATGGTACTGCTTGAGAGAATTTGTTCTAACATCACAACATTTCATCTTTAGTGATCATTTCATTAATTCTCATGACCTGTCTGTTTGATCAGGGAGTGTTGACTGTTGGGAGAAATTGGATGTGGGTCACTATTGGAGCTTAAAGGGTTATACAGTATGCACAGTAAAGGGGTTGTCTGGATTTATTCCCCAAAAGATTTTTGATTAACTCAAAGATTCTTTCCTTCCCATCTCCTTGTGCATCCGTGCAAATCAAATGGAGAATTTGGCATAAGATCAGGAGTCACCTAGGGCCATTCTCTACAAACCTCTTCATTATTACGATCACAGGGAACAAGGGTCCACCATTACTGAGAGAGACTGGCACTCTATCTGCTAATGCAACTGTTAGGCAACACCCTCATCAACTGTCAACCAGTTTTTTTTACCTTCAGTAGCTATATTTACTGCTCAGTGTTCTTTAAAATTGCCCCACCCTCTTCTAAGTTATTGCATACCGGAGCTTGGGTTTTTACATGCTTCCTCTACTTCAGGGCCAACACAGTCAGGAAGAAATGTCACATCCCTGCATACATAAAAAATAAAAGTTACATTAAATTATTATAAGTAAGTTTAAAAGTTAAAAATCAAAGAGATCATTCATGCAAATAACTAAGTCAAAAATTTGGATCACACCTTTGTAATAATTTCTTTAGTTCATCAGCAACAGGGGCCAATGAATATTCCTCGACTCTTTTGCCACCAGGCCGGCCCATATGGCTCATCAATACCACACTCTGAGCACCACTATCCAGGCAATAAAGGATACTCTGCAGGGCAGCTACAATCCTTCAACATTAGAATATGCAGACTAATGTTGTAAATTATTTCATATTTTCACTCTTCAATAGTGTACAAGCCAGACAGTGTTATTAATAAATTTCTGACTTCATTCTACAAAGGGCTCTACAAACATAAAGCTAACACTAATTGAAATTAGCTAAAAAAAATTGTAATAATTAACAAATTATTCTGACAGAAATGGCAGATGTAATACCCTCTAGCCATTTGCATACCAGCAGTCAGAGTTTTTGAGTTATTTGAAAAAAGATGAACAACGAAGAAAAATAAAATATTATTTATAAAAAAAATTAATACATTCCCATGAGTGATTTAAGAAATTACTTAATTAATAATTATGATTCCTTAAGAATGGAATAAACACAGGGTTTTTTGAGAGTTTGCCAATCCAAGAACTATTTTGAGGGGTAAGGGCAGGGCTCAAAAAAAAAATAATGAATTAGAGGATGAGTTGTCTAGACCCTTGCCCAATTGGCAAGTACAAGTACGCATTAAAAGTTACCCAAAAATCCCTGGGGCTTCCAACAAAACCCAAAAAAATCCCTGAACCAAAATTTAACACCAAAAATATCCCAAGCTGAATTTCCAAGCCATAAAAATTTCCAGAAAGTGTAAAATGATATAACACGAAAAATACAAACATTAGTTTTGAATACCCCAAAAAATCCTCACTTAAATCAAGCTACCCAAAAAATAACTTGCCAAAATTTTCCTTCCTGAAAAAATCCCAAAATTGAAAATTTCAAACCCAAAAAAGTCCTTTGATCATCCCTGTCACTTGAAATCCGGAGTACCCTTCAAACCCTGGTACACAACTCAATGCACATCTGCACTTTCTTACAAGATTTTATACCTTTGGTTGTTTGCAACCTTTTTCCCCTTGTTGAGTGGTACATTAAAGTCAACACTGCAAACAAGAAATAGTCCAACAATATCTGTAAGATTTCTAAAAAGTATTTCACATTTTCAAATGGCATTAGATATTACCAATATCTCAAGTGAACCCAAAACTGCCACTTGCTATGGTGAAGAGATTAAATGACCCACACTTCTTAAAAGTTCACGTCCAGAATGTTAATTAACGGTATCGGCTCACCCAAAGGAGAGCAACATAACAATCAAACATAAATTTAATATATCGCGCTCTCACAAAATCAACTTAATTACAAGGCTCTAAAACTGCATGTTAACAAGAAAAGATAGGCTTTTCCATTTTTTTACAAAGACTTGAGGTATTTTACCGGGCTATCAAAATTAGTACCAATCACTTCAAATGCAACTGAGCCTTCTGTTCTTTTCAGTGGTAACTACAACCATAGCACTGTTTGATGACGCCTTATATTGGTGTATCCAATGATCCAGAGCGATTGCAGTGGCTGCCAAAAAATTAGAAGGATTTGTATTGGAAAAAATAACTCTTGCTGTCCAGTCATGGTTGAGTGGTTTTCATTACCAGAGGGTCATACACGGGGGCTCTCTGGCATAGTTCATGGACCAAAATGGTAACTAATCACGAATCACAGACCTTCATTTCAGTTTTCAAGTCACATAATCAGCATCTAAACTACCGTTTTTTATCTTGTTCTTACGCAAAGAAAAAAGTGCTAAAAGAGTGCCTGAAAAACAGCTTGAAAGTGGCGAAAAGAAAAAGCAAGACCGCAATTCATCATTCTCATTTGATGCTTTCATTTTCTTTATTTATCTCCCAGAGGTCTCAAAACTGAAAATCAGGGGGAAATAAGAAATAATATCACAAATATTGATAATAATTCAAGCTTTTCTTGGGGCACGGACAACCATTTGGTCACAGAACACGAATAATAAATTCACCATTCAAGAAAAAATAAAAACAGGTACACAGTACGTATCACGAAAATAGCCTGTACGACCCTCTTACAAATCCTTATAAATTTTAACATTTTCAAACTGTTGTTAAATATTTCCTTTGTAAACACATTACAGGGCACAATATAAATATTGTACTGTTGTTACAAGCAAAAGAAAATTTGAGCCCCATAATGCTTAAGGAAATGTTTTACCACAACATATTTGAACATTTTTCAGCGTGCCCAGGAAAACCGTGAACACTTGTAATATCTCAGGAATGTTCATTGTGTTCTGACCAATCACTGCAAGGACACGCAAACTAGCCACAAAACCACAAATTAATTAACGGTCTTGCTTGTGGTTTAGTTTTCTCATGCCTGACTGGCTTTTTTCTTGCAACACAATAACAATCCAGAAATGTTTCTGGTGTTCACGTTTTTCCCGGTTTGACGGTAAAACTTACATGGATTTGTAATGTATGGAAAACCACTCAACCGTGACTGGCATGGGTGGTAACAGTTGCTTTTCCCACACAAATCCTTGTCATTTTTGGCGGCCATTGCAATCACTACTAGTGAGATATATGGCTGCAAATTCACAGGTTACCTAATTTGAATATGCTCTTTCAGTTCTTGCTAACATCATTTTCCCAAAGCTACCTGTTTTAGTGTTTACAGGAAAGTTGGTCACATGACAAACTATTGCAAGCCAGTCACGAGAGAATCAAAAATGACTTAGCTGACTAATCCAGTTTCCGACAATGGGCTGCAGTAGACATCAACTAAAAGTATGGCTTACCGCATCAAAACGCGCTTTCCTTTGCAGTCAACAGAAGTGACTGATAATTTGTTGAAGTTGAAAGACATAATGATTCGAAGACGAGTACGAGTTTACCACCACAGGTTTACTATTGCTCATGAATAGCTCTTCGTTTATATACTGTTAACCGTCACGGTTAACACCTGTTTTCCGTAAGATTGTCGAGGTCCAGAGTTCGAAGACTTTTTGCGTTACAGGCGGCCATCTTGGATGAGTGTCAAATCTACTATACTTTGGGGGTGGGGACCGGTCCTCCCTGAACCGCTATCAACCCCGACGTCCGCCCCTACGGTACATATGAAACCCTGAAGATCAGCGGATTGTAGAGTCTACTTTTGAGGGCGTTAACTACCAAAGAACTAGCGGGAAAGCGGCCTGCCTGTTTGAGGAGCATGCATAGACCTTCCACGCCGTCGCAAATACTCCTCTGCAGTCCGGGCCTGCAGTCCCTACTTTTATGGCCAATTTCTCCCTCCTCCCTACTTTTTGCGGCAATTTCTCCCTCCTCCTCCTCCCTTACTTTGGTAAAATTGGCAACGGGCAACACACAACTGACAAAGGTAGTTATCCAAACAAAGTGGGGTTAGCCACCGTATGTCTAGTCTCCTTCGCAGCCCTTTTTTGGATGTCACGCAACGCTCCACCAAAGTTCTTCTGGGGGAGCGTTGCGTGACATCCAAAAAACGGCTGCGAGGTCGACGGAGACTACCGTATGTCACGCACACGAATATTTTTATGGGGAGAAAGCCCTATATACTACCAAGTATCTAAGAGAAATACTCTTTCTTATATTAACAGAAAACTCGTTCCAATTTTGCGGTAACAACTACCTACAGACCCGTGGATGGAACAGCCATGGGAACAAAGATGGCCGTTGCTATTGCTGGACATTTCCCGCGGGGGTATCCGGCCCGGATTTCAAGTGACCGGCCCGGGGTGACGGGGATGTTCTAATGGGGGCAAAAATCAAAACACAAGACAATCCCTAAGGCTTTCAATAAAACCCAAAAAAGTTCCTGGATCAAAATTGACCCCCAAAAAATCCCATGCCGAATTTCCGAGCCTTAAAAATTTCCAGAAAGTATTAAATAATATAACACGAAAAATAAAGTGTTTGAAAACATGTTTGGTTGTACTTTATTCGCAGAGCTACGTTGCCGGCGATACGTAAGCACTACGTACCACAACGAACACTGAACGAAGAGAGACGCCCTCCCGCCGGGGACATTTTCATGGCCAGAATAGAAAACAGAGTTTGCTTGGGTCCCTATACTGAGACTTTACCGAAACCGGAAGCCGCGCATGAAAAGTCTCTGGCACCGAGGGTAATGAGCCTATGGAACACAAGTCTAGACAAGTAAACAAAAGAGAGAGCTTTGTGGAAAAGGCAAATAACTGTCACTCTTCTATAAAATTAATGGCTGAGATGACAGCAACAGCTAAATTGACAGAGCGCTGCACCGGTATCGCAGAGGTTAAGGGTTCGAATCCCGTGGTACAAGCCTGAATTTTTTTCAGGCTTTCTTTTCGCAACTGCACAAAGTTGCGTACGACTGCGATGATCATCCTTCATTTAAAGAGATCCCTTTCTTGGACACAAAAGTGTACAGAGGGGTTAGATTCAACAACGACAACAAGTAACCAATCATAGACGTGCAAACACATTACAAACCACTTGCACGACTTGCAAGTTTAATCTCTCCTTTGCACTCCGCGCGGAGTTCGTAGAAAAAAGGGAAAACAGTTGGTAGTTCCCATAGGGAAAATCTGAATTATTTGAACCAAGGGTATCGTAAAGCAGCAAAAACTGTTCGTCGGAAATAATTTCACCTCGGGTAGCCGGTCTAAGGTCTGACGTCTTTCCCGCCATTTTTTTTGTGGTCGCCTTTGTGTGGAGTACGACCTCGTTCCAGGGGCCAATCGGTCACACGGGTCCTCCTTTCGTTTTCGTCTAACATATTTATAAGACGCGAACTGTACCATTTATACGAGCATGTCTTATCTAATAAGACGCGTCTTAGCTAAGCCGCGTCTTATTTTAGACGAAATGTGCCGTTTATACAGAAAGTTCGCGTCTTATTTTCCTCGTATAAATGGCCCTAATGTTAGGGACCATCAGGACCATCAGTCATCAGAAGCTAACCTGAGATCAGGCTCATTTTCGTTTCGCTTTGTAAATAACATTCTGACGGGCAAAGCGAGAGAATGTATGAGAACCACTAAAATTGGGCCTGATGTTAGGTTATCGGGAGCCGTCCCCGTGCATGAAAAGGAGTTTTGGAAAGCTCACATTTGAAAAGGTGAGTTATGCTAGTCTTTTCACATCAAACTTAATGAGGAATATTTTCCTTTCCGGCCGTGACTGAATACAGATAAGGTTAAGCTTAATTATTAATGCACAATTAATTTCTTTGCTCATTCCTAAATATTTTTATTGTAAACCACGGGGGGTCTTTTCTGACTTCTAAATAAGCTTACTTTTTTAAGAGAAAATTTACTGCAGTCACTCTGAGCAGCGCAGTGAAAACAATGCAAAATGTTCGAAGTGCCTTCCCAAAACGCGTTCCCGGAGAGGTTCCGAAGCAATTTGATTGAGTGGGGAATTAATGTGTTTAGGAAAGGTGGTCGCTTATGAGGGACTTGACTCTCGAGCAAATTGACCGTAAACCGCTGTTAAATGATGTTGATGCAGACAAAGAATTTTGAGGAGTTAGGTTACACCCAGTAACAAAGTGGCGTCATCGGTCATCATATATGAATATAAGCAACATAGACAAAGATCTTTTATTAAAACCTAACTTTGTGACATCGTTTCTTGCACAATCTTTATCTTTACATGTCCAAAGTTTATGTAAAAATAGCAAAAAAGAGACAAAATCTAGTCAACAAACTATACCAATGATCACAAAATTAATGAACGTAAAACTTTTTCTGAAATATTTGTGACCAAACCAGCCAACTGAAAAAAAAATTGTTTGATAAAGACAAATACATTTTCCAAAACAATAATATTGATTTCTTAATTAAATACTGATTGGTCATTATCACATAACAATTGTGACTTAACTCTAAATATTATTACCATTTGATAGAAACTACAAATATTTATTCTATGTACATCTCACGCAGTACACAACACTACTTAAAATACAAAGGGCATCGGTTTTCCACTGATTAAGTTCAAATAAACTAACTTCAACTTTGAAACGACAAACACCACCTCCCCTGAAAAAGCAATACAGTGGTGAATCCAGGGGAGGGGCCCGGGGGGCCCCAGCATGCCCCCTCTTATTTCTGGACCACAGTGAGGTACAAGGGGGCAAAAAAAATTATTTGTAAGACCCCCCCCCCTTATCTGAAAGTCTGGATCCGCCACTGAAATAAAACAAAAAACCACAAAAAAAATATGTACATTTTCCTTAAATTTGCAATAACATTTTAACTATATTTTACAAAATTTTGAATCATTTAAATCTTGACTAGACTTTCAATTTACATTCTGACTCATGGGCACATTTAGAAGGGCACTTAGTGACATTGAGCAGCAAGGCAATTCTCTTGGCTCTATTTTCCTTTATAATTTTAATTTGCTACTGATTAAATTATCAAAGTGACAAGGAAAAATCCTCAACCCTAGCCCTTTAGTAATGTAACTGCCATGGCTTTGGACAAGCTGCCCTTACATTTTTCTAGCTTAGTAGAGTTGCTGAACACTAGTCTTCAACCGCTTGTCTGGCAGGGCTGAGCTGCTCATCAGGCAAGTGATCATAAAAAAATACTGACCCAGCTAAGCTAATAAACTCAAAATGGTAGGCAATTAAGTTTCTAAAACTGAACAAGTTTATATCAACATCATGTACAAATCCAAGAGCTACAAAATTCACCCCTAATGCCCCCATCAGTCTTCACTGTTTTCAACATTAAATAACTCAATTCGAAAAAACTTTGTTAATTAAAAAATCCTTTTTTCTCTCCATTAATTTATTTAATGTAAAATGAACTTAAAAATAATAATGGTTCAGTAACTGCTTGACCTTCACCAAACAGCATATAAATACTGAAATAACAATAATAACAATACTAAAACCTTTATCAGCACATGATTAAAGCAACATTTCTGTATAACTTCACCTGATAATGTGGTGCATTGAAATATTGTTGAATTAATTTCCCATAAAAACACCTGGGACAAACCACTTGCACCAATGCAGCGGTAAAACAAATCCCTACCATGCATTAAGGAAGCTTGTCCTAGACCAGGGGCAGAACAGGTGCAGGGTGGGGAGAGGGGGGTTCTGCTCAGAAAAAAAATTTACACCATAGGGGATTAAGGGCATCTGGCATAGAAAGGGGAATGGGGGAATCTGCCCCTGTTTTAACTTGGTGCATGACTTAAGGTGCAGATTGGTGGCTATTTTTAGACTTATTACTCTTGTAAGCTTCCAGTGACTCCCTAGCCCTGACTGCCCATGATTACCTATGTTCATCTATCTAGTTATTTGAATGAGCCGGACTTAACCAGCTTAGCAAGTCCTGAAGGTCTCTTGCCATGCCATGTTAACAGTATGTAGTTGCTCTAAATTAAACAGATCACTGTCCTTCCATCAGATATCTGGTCCTGAACATCATCACTTGATGTGGACTTCTCTGCTTGAGATGATAACAAGGAACACAGAAATGACAACAGTGTCCCTCCAAGCACCACAAAAAAAGCCCATCCAAGTGAGCAATCATTGATCACAAATGCTCCAGGTTTCTGGATAATTGGTCGAGTGCACAATTCATCAATTATTTTACTGCCCCAACCAGCTGGATAAAGAATGAGTCCAATGACGAGAAAGAGTGCTGCAGAAACAGAAGTAAAACAAACTAATGATTTTTTTTTATGATAGGCAGAATTCAAGCACATGATAGCAGTAAAAAATCGAATAATATAGTCCACTGCATCTTTACAAAGGCACGAAGTGTATGATAAGGGCCAGCATTACAATAATATTAAAATCTTGAATGATTGCAATAGGCCATTTGCACGACGACGTCATTTTACTACTATGACCAGGATCCTTCAGACTTTTGCTTTCTTGTGCTAATTAGGGCTTTTGTTTTTTTCGAAACCTCACTAGGAATACCAAATTAGAATATGAAAGGAAAAACAAAAAGGATTCTGGTCGTAGTAGTAAAATGACGCCATCATGCAACTGGCCGGCCTGTTATGACCACTTAGTTTCAATTATTCAGATTCGCTGCTTCTGAATTTTGATTTGGGTTTGATGGCAGGAAGGTGCCTTCACAGTACGTGGTGAATAACCTTATGGAGTCAAAATTTCTAGCGTTCTTTTTTTTCAAACAAGTTATAATGATTTATGAAATCATACATATCCTTATATTTCTATAGCCTTTATACACCCCCACTGACTAGTTAGCAGTTTTTTATGAATTCTGTGCATTCAACGGTCAATTTTTTCCCAGTTTTGTCCACCTGAGCCTATAATCATGGACTGAAGTCTTAAGACACTTTTACTATACGCATCCAATGGGGCCTTTTTCAATTAATTCACACATGCCCAACCTCCCCCTTACCCCACAAACAACAATGAATGTGTGCATCCATAATTTTTGCTTAGTTTTAACTTTGTATAGGGTGGGGAAGGAAGAACCACAAGAAAATTTCCAAAAGGATAAACTGAAAATTTTATGACAGGGAACCCAGAAATTACAGAACATTATGCTGAATACTGCATTACTGTCCCAAGGACTTTTGTACATGGCAGGATTTTAGACACCAGTTCCACTCTATATGGAGGTGGGGGTTTAAAATTGCTATAACTTTGACCTCAAGCCAGGCTTTTAGCCAGAAATTAAAACCTGGCTGTCCAGAAGGCATGTTTTCCCATAAAATTATAAGAGATTAAGTAGATTTTTCTTGTATTTCTTCCAAAAATGGGTGTCCGTAGGATGGTTGGACACTCTTCCGGCTAACACCTTGCTTCAAGCACATTCATTAAGCTAAATGGTGAAATTACCTGCCATTGCTTGAATCACTCCCCCAAGTGAGAAAATAGACTTCCTTCCAACACTTTGCACACAGAATCCGATTAATGACATTAATGCAACGACTCCTAGAAGAAATGCTCCCAAACAGAGAAAAAACAGACAAGCCCTCCACGCTGCTGAAGGTATGTCCATGAAGTCACTGGCGTATTTATAACAGTTTAACTCAGGAACACCACCAATGGATCTTTGAATTTTTCTACAGCGATTGTAAATCCCAATGGAAGGTTGGTACAACAAGTCAGAGGTGATTCCTTTTGTAGAGTTAACCTTCAAGTCACCCACAAATGGTTCTGTTCTTCCATATAGCCACTTAGGTGTCATGATCCCAGTGACGACTGCTAAAGCAGCAACTACAGATAGTACCATCCATAGAATGTTTCTTGTTGTTATTATCACGTACATTTCTCCCATCTTGTTGTTAGAGAGTCTATTAATAGCAAGTTGGTGTGTCCCTTGTTGAAGAGAACAGTGAATGGAATCAGCTCACCTGAAAGTAATGAATAATAAACAGTAAGTGTGTTTTATCAAAAACAGAAATAACACACTATGCAAATACTCTCCATGCAATTAATAATACTTCATTCCATTTTCTGGAATGTCATAAGTGGGACTCACTTCAAAAATGTTTCACAAAAATCTGCGACTTTCACTCTTTCTGACAGAAAATAAAAATTCATTATATAGTCTTGACTGATTCTCTATTGCCCATACAATCAGAGACAACTCAAAGACCTAAAGTTATCTAGTCCCATCTTCAGGTTCCATTTCAGAGGCGTTTTCTAGAACGGGGTATAAAAAATTGTGGATCACCGCTTCATCTTCCGCTTAAAATTGTTGCCGATTATGAAGAAGCATTTATTTAATGTATAAGTCGAACAAATAAAGAAATATATTTTTAAAAAACCAGGGCTATTTCAATTTATAAACTTTCTAGAACGGAGTATAAAAAGTTGGCCCATTTCTAGAACGGGGTATCAGTTTTAGGGCAAATTCTAGAACGGGATATAAAAAATTGGCCCATTTCTAGAACGGGGTATCAATTTTAGGGGATTTTTTTTTTAGAACGGGGTGCCAATTTGGAGTCCCGGGCGGCACATACCCACCCAAAAAATACCGCTTCACAAACAGTGTACCCCAACAGACAGAGTGTAACATGATCACATAGCAATAAACAGTTTAATAAAAGAAAACAAATTAAAATGAAATTTACACCTGAAAAAACATAATGGGACATAAAAGCCGATCCTCTTACAACATCAAATAATAACAATAACAACCAGGCACATGACAGTTCTAAAGTGCTTAATAATTCAGTGAAATGAGTAAGCTAAATGCACAACATACATGCTACCTCAACGAAAACCAACATAAGCCTCTTCCAATCATAGACTCCATTTTCTCATAAGATTTTTAAAGCCCCACTCCGCTGAACACAGTGACTATATGCCCCAGTTTCCTTCCTGGGGCTCCTGCTATCTTAATCTTGCACCAAAGAAAAACCAACTAGATTAAATATTTTGTATCAATGACGACTTCAAGATCAGGTCAATTAAATACACCAAATAAACCCAGGGGCATTCTGAAGTAAAACAGTCGATGTTTCAGTGCTTTACACTGAAGTGCGTCCGTGTGAATGGTCACATGAAAAGTTGAGCCAGTTAACAGTGTTAATCCTACTTGCAGTCAGACATAATAACCGGACAGATCAAATACTCGGGCTGTCATTTTATACCCTGAATATTTACACAGTTAAATAATTTTTAAAAATTAAAATTTGAAATAAAAGGTCCACGTAATGAATCTCCTATAACTGTTCTGGTTTGTCCGACTAAAATGGTGACCAGCTGGTCGGACATGTGTCCTTTCTACAAGAAAGATGTTTTTTTATTCAGTAACACAGGCAGCTTGGAAGAAAAAACCTGAGTACTTCCATGAGTAGTCAAACCCATGACCTTCTGGTTACTGACTAGTCCAGATGCTCTACCACTGAGCTACAAGAGACTTAGGGAGCTAAGTCCACTAAAATTAATAACACACGTTTGATATAAAAATAATGTTAAAATTCTAACATGACGCCAAGGCTTTAGGGGCAAAGTTGCAATTTTTTCATGACTCCATTGTCTTGCAAATCCCAGAGGAGACTTGAGTACAAAGAAAACCAAACCAAATCTAGTAATATGACCAGAAAGCCTGGGAGTGATCATGTTAGAATTTTGATTTATCAAAGGTGGGCTATTAGATTCATGTGACAAACACCTTGCATATTGCTAGGACTGGAAAGTTGATGAGCTTAAGCACAACAATGTTTTTTTACTAACTTGGATTTTTTCTTCGAGCCACCTGCTTAAAAAAATATTGTCCACAATTACACTTCTATCATGTCCTTTCTGAAAAAAATTTTTTTTTTGGCAGACCTGCACAAATCAACTCCCTCAGAGAGTGAAAACCTTCAAGAGTTTTTCAAGGTCTCAGCTGGTTTGTTTTGAAGGGCACATTCTCATGGCCCCTCAATATTTATTTTTGTTTTAAAATTGTGGTGTTAAGTTAGAGAAAAAGCTCAATGTTTGTATCAAGAAGATAATTTGTAAAGCAGGTATTGTGGAATGTTGCAAAAAATAATTCTGGCAACAAAATTTTGTACTGTCTATAACTTCTTATAGACTTAATTTACAAGTGCTACTCTGATTAAAATCTATATTTCCATTGTTAAATTGGCTCCTGTTCTTAAAACAATACTATTGCAAATATGCCATTTTCTGGAGTTTCGATTTGATGATTATCTGGTCAGTAAGGAGTGTGTTTGCTTTGAAATTTAGAGGTGGTTTTCAATACCACTTTAACTGCTAAAAGGTCCATTGTTGTGGCTCTCTTATGATGAAAAGTTCGATAAAAGAGAGAATAAAAACAATTCACTAGTCTTTCTGGCAAAACCTCTAGCTACGAACCGGTGTAAATTAAATCATTCTGTTCCATTTGCACCGGAAAGTGAAAAATTTCCGTTGTATAAACAACAAATAATGAGGGATCAAAGGAAAAGATCAGTGACAACCTACAAAAAGATATTTAAAACAAAATGTAAATGTCCCATTTCCGTTTTCTTGTTTGTTCACGGTTCAATTACCGACAATTTGTAATCCCCTTAATTTTCGGCAAGAAGGGCGGATTAAATTACTTGAATTTTGAAATTGCTGGTTTTGATCTTAGGAATGTGACTGTTTCAAGCATTTTTTTCTGTAATATTCATATGTGGCAAACTTTCTTATGTTCATTGTTTCAAATAAAAACGACAGCATGCCTGAAAGTATTTTTAAGGCAAATCAGATACAGCAAAAAAATTTGACACAAATTGGAAACATAATGGCTTGGTGACATGACAAAAACTTACTGTCAACACATATCGTTTTGAACAGCGAAAAAATACGTCCAAAACAAAAACTTCTCCTCCGTCGATGTATCTCTCAAATTGTTATCAACTATCAAATGCCTTTAGTTAACAGCACAACCAATTTTCTTAATGCCAGTTGCAGAAAAAACATTTGACACGTAAGTGCAATAAGATTTAGCCGAGGGCTATTTCACCTACGCTGCTTGAGGTCTCAAAGTACCCGAATAAAGGATTGTTTTGTCTTTTGGAAAACGTGCCATTTACGGAGATATTAAAGAAATCTTGCGCAAGATACCACTTCATTCGCTAAAGTCGCTGTTAAGACGGGCAGTGAACAGAGCTTTTGACTCAAAACAAAAAGTTGTCATCTTTGTATCCTGAAATTAAAGAAACAGCAGAGGACTATGTGGGCTGTTTATAAAACCAGAAAAATGAGTAGCAGCTTCCCTCCACTGTTCTTCCACAAATGATGGGCATTACGACACGTGCAGACAAAAAGAAAAAAAGAAAGAGTCAAACAGGAAAAACAGTGACACCGATATCAGACGGTCAACACCTGCCGACTTGCCGATCAATCCGATCGAAATTGCCGTTGTTTATGGAAGTCACGAAATCTTTATAAATCTTCGCAGTCTTTTCACAAAATTTCCAAAACCACCGGAAATAATAAATTCGTGCTTGAAAGCAAAGCCAATTTTCACTCGTAAAATGAGAAAGACAAACAAATGAAATTAAATCCTTGTTACGAATCTGGTGAGAGAAGCTGATTTTTTTTCTCTCCGGGCATGCAAAGAGAAAACAGTTAAAAGTTTTGTAAACACAATTCAAGAATCTTTGATCAAGCCGACATGTGGCACAAGAATCGTGTTTATCAAATATCAACAAGGTTTCTCCAATTGTGCTCGGTTATCTAATTAAAAACTCATCGTGCGAACACTGCAGAACGTAGTGCGTGAAACTTTCGTTCTCTTCTGTTGGACAAAATATACGAATTGCTGGCATGAAGTTAGCATGACACAGATCGAAATAAACAGTGAAAACGACATGCATGGGGAAACAAATCATGTTGCCGCTTTTGTGTTTGTTTGAACACAAAGGAACCTTTTGACACAAACCACAAGAAATTTCGAGCCCGATTTATCGCACTGTAATATTTTTGACGTAAATTATTTCGAAAGATTTCCTTTATTTCTTGGCTAAATAAAGGGATCAGCGCTACAATTTATCGCCAAATCTATCGTGCCTGTTCCTGACTGAAACACCTGTGGATTTGTAACAGATAAATTTGTCGCAAGTACTCGGCGCGCGCGTTTGTCTCTTTGGTTATATTATAAAAATGGCGTCAACGGCACTGAAGCGGATAAAGATGTAACGACTGGTCGCTTAACACTTGGAAAGCCAGCTCATCTACGACATTCTCCGAGAAAATGGTCGAAAAGTCTTTCATGCAAACATTTTCAACCTAGCTATGAGCGATGCATGTGAGCGGTGACAAATGACGATTTCTCAACAACAAAGAACAAAGTGTGCTCTTGACTGACATGTGCAAAGGCTTATTCCATTAGAGCACCAAACACAAATCCTTTGAACCTTTTAAACTGATTCTACAATACTTAAGTGAGTCATGAGGAACCTTCTGTTAACACACATCAAATAACGCATAACGTTGCCTCACCTCGATTATATGGTGTTCCGCTGTGCGATTCCTTGAAATGTTTCTTTCAATTTTCAAAAGGTTTCCTTTTAATTCGTACACACGCCAAATAAACCCAAGAAGGAGATAAAAACATAAAATAATGCTCCTTCAGTACAGTAAGGAAAATGGATTGGTGAATCCGAACGTCATAAACCCAAAACGATATTTCTACCACTGTCAGGAAACACCTCCGTCGTGGTTAGAAGTTCTGCTCACATTACAAGTGTATAGAGGCGTGACACTATTTCATAGTAGTTGTCGATCAACAAAAGAAACGCCCACTGAGCCGGGGGATTATCACAAATCTCTACAAAATCAACACTCTGAAAAATATAAATTTGAGAAGTTGATAGATTTGAGCTGTGTCTCTGGCTTTCTCCAACATTTAATTTTTATCAAAGATCAAGCATGTTGGTTAACACATGGTGCAATATTTCCTTTCGTGCCATTTTTTTATTGACCTTTGACTGGGTCGTCTCGAATGAACGAAGGACTGTCTGTGCCGGCAAGTGCCATTCAAGCCCGGGGGGTACTCCCCTATATAAACCATATAGGTATGTGCCACCCCAAAGGGTAGGGTTTTTGCGCCGTTCTGGTCTGAAAACGGGTATAGACTTTCCTCATTTTGGTCCGGAATCAAAAATCTGGTATGGTTTTCCAGGGAACTTCGAGAGTGTACGAAAGTATTTATTGTTTCAATTCCAAATGAGCAGCGAAGAAAGAGAAATATGCCAATTCGAAATGGCTTTTAAGAAGTCTTTTTTGCTGCTGTTCTAATCTAAGTAATTATGACATAATTTCTTAAATCGGACAGGTCTGAGAATGGGTATGGATTTTAGAAGCCAGTTCTGAAAATGGGGTCATAGGAGAATCGGGCGACACATCCCCAGCAAGAATTCCCTGGAGTACCCCCGGTCATTCAAATAATCTCAAATTGAATGATATTGAACTTAACTGACTTCCCTTAAACGCATCGCTTGGAAAACTTACATTAAACTTAATTATAAAGAGATTTCTTGAGGAAACAGAATCTCTTCAACCATAAATCGCTCACAATTCACAAAATTATTCACTAATTAAGGCGTTTTTTGGATATAGCACTCCTCGAGGCGTTTCTCGTCATTCAAACACGTAAACGTCAGTGAATACACCCATGTGTCATTTATTCTAGATTTATTCTATGACACTAATCTACTCAATCCTAACAATGCAGAGGATTGATTCGTTTCTCGTCATTCAAACTCGTAAAAAAATCAGTGAAAACCCTTACCCATGTGTCATTTTCCCTATTCTAGAACCAAAAATTTGATTCTATGACCCTTAAATCTACCGAATAATTATTTCCCTAGTTCAGACCAATGTTAAAGGCAATGTTCTGCTTTTATTATTGATTCGACTACAGTACCGTTAATATTTATACCAAAATGGCGGCAAAATGGATAATGATCGATATTAAAACGGCTGAAAAACTGATATTACCGAAATGGCCTGAATCGTCAGCTATATTAGGCCAAACGCAGTCAAATTACAAACATGTTTGAAGCGAATTTCGCAGAACTCCGGAAACTGTTAGCATTTGCTGTTTGCTGAATCACTATGTGAAGAGAACGAGAACACTGAGTACGAGGGTGAGGTCGCGTATGCCGCGGCAATCTCGCGAGGTGAGGGGTAGCCTGCGACCAAGCTCTCCTATTTGCCCCTCGCGGCTTCGCCGCTCGCTCGCGCGTTCTCGCGAGACTCGTTTTACTCGCCCAAATAGGAGAGCTTGTGCTCGCATGCTGGGTGAGGGGTGGGGCACAGAGATAAGAAGGCTGGCAACCTACAACTAAATATCTATTTTCGACTTTCATTGGCCAAAGGCTTTTCTTATCGTCCTCTTGAAACAGGTTTTCAAGGAGCCTTGAAACCATTTATCATGTTTTAGATGAAAACTTCCGTAACATTTCGATTGTTTTGAGGAATTTACAAAACGTGATCCTAAAATGCTCGAGCAAATAGGAGATACTGACATACTCCGCAAATAATTTAGGAAGAATTTTATAGAGAAGAATTCAGAACATTTCTTATAAAACACCAAATGAATACAATTTGTTTAAGAAAAGATGAGCTTTTTACAGTGTTTTACCTAAAAAACTGCATTCTGACTAGTAACCGGTAACTGACCAGTAACCAAGAGTTTTACAGGCTTCTTAAACGACTCTGGGCGTGGTCTCTCTTTGTTTTCCCTTCGTTAGACCTGTCCATAAGAATACCGTAAAATTCCGAAAATAAGCCCCGGGGCTTATATTTTTCAAAGGCCCTTTTTGAGGGGCTTATATTCGGAGGGGCTTATCTATGGAGGGAAATTTGCGTTTCAAAATTGATTGGGCTAGCCTTATAGTTGGAAGGAAATTTACCATTTTTGCATTGTCTTACCTTTGCATTTGAGGGAAATTTCCAAGTACAAGCCCCCCCGGGGCTTATATTTGGAGGGGCGATTTAACGGAAGGTTTTTTGCGTTACGAGTTTGGGGGGCTTATATTTCGAGGGGCCAGGAGCCCATCAAATTTTATGGGCTCCTGGAGGGGCTTATTTCCGGAATTTTGAGGTAGGTTATTTATACAATGGTTTGCAGAATCTGACATCGATTGCAATAATTTCCACTAAGTGTATTTCAACGGGAGCCTTTTCGGTGAATAATGATATGCCAAAGCACCGTGGGAAAAGCTTGTATCGACGCTGGAAATGACACATGTAATCGACGTTTGATATGATCAATAGAGAATTGGGTGATGCAGACCTATCGTCTCTCTATGATCTATGCTGTTTCGAGCCGCTCCCATGTGGGCGAGGCCAACCAACCTACGAAAATTCTCTTTACACAATTTATGCAGTTCTCAAATTGAAAATCCCAACTACTTTTACATTCTCTCTTTAGAGTGTCTTCGTTGTTGGAATAGTCGGGACGGTAAACACTCCTCAATAAAATGTTATGGAAAAAATTAATTACCCTACCTTGTTATGCTGTTGTTAAACTGATAAAAATTCCGGGAGAAATTAAAGGTCAACGATGCGCTTACGTACGTAAAACTGGGTGTTGAAGGAGGTAGTCGATGAGAAAAATGTTTTTCATTCATGCTGATCAAAATACCCTGGGGCGAAATCGGGCGATGAAGACCACACATACCGGTCCACGTGTCGCGTACTCGTCAACTCGGCGATTCTATTTCCTCCAGTTAATAAGGGCTTGACCATTTTTCCTTCCTGAGCTACTATTTTTGGAATTTTAAATGTTCGGGGGACTTGCTTGTGAAGTAAGAAAATGCGAAAAAATGTAGTGACTCGAGAGATTTCCGCACGTTTTGTTTTAATTTTGTTTTTCATCATAATAAGCTCTCACTAGCTCATTCTCTCTTGGCTCTCATAATGATAAAATTTCGTACAGGTGCCATGCAGGCTAAGTGCCATGCGTGCGGTGGTGGAGAAATGTTTATCGGTTAATTACAAAGTGATAATCTCTTGATTTCTTATGAAGGATGTCACTCGACAACGGAAACTTCAAATATTTGCGAGAATCGATTTCAAATTTCTTTGGGTCTATTCGTTACGCGTAAAGAACTAAAAATCCGAAAATTGATTCTTAAGCTTGACAGCAGTACTGGGGCGAACTGGCCGAAGAAAGCAATCCTACTGCTTTCAAAGAGAAAAAAGCTTGCCAGGTGCGCCTTTTCACATCCTTACCCTATAATAATCTTACATTTTTCGGATATAGGTTTGATTTAAAGAATCCATTCGGAGGGTGGATTCTTACATTCAACTGATCCCTTTCGCTGGATTTTAATAGTGAAACACAAAATCCGCTGGGATTCAAGAATCAGGCTTTTTATTTTTCTAAGAGACGCGCCCTAAGTTTCCCCAATTTTTAGGATGCAATACATGTAGAAGCACGCAGGCGATTCAGCGCCGGCTGGTACCATTTTTTGCTAATAACAGACTGTTAGAGAAAACTGTAAGTTGCTTAACTGCAGAGTTTTATTTCTTCCCTGAGAATGTTTTAAATGAATTTCATACATAGTTAAACTACTAAAAATGGGTAGGCCCAACATGTATGATATGGGGTTCCAAAGATAGGGTGTGGCCTGAGTAACAGGCGTTGAAAGGGGTAGGGGAAGTAGGGGATAGGGAGGAAGGGGAAAAGGGAGGGAGAATGGGGAGAGAGGGTAAGGGACCCTTTTGCTTTCGCACTTTTCTCCCTCCCCCTCCCCTCACCTTTTTGCGCCTGCCACGCAGGCTAGATAGGGTGATGAAGTTCTCAGTCAAAACCAGCATTACATGGGTAGGAAGCGTTGTTCAAAGTTCAAAATTTGCATTTATTTGTTGTTAGTTGTTTTCGCCGAATCAAATTCGCGGTACACCTTTACAGATTTGACCCTTTTAGACCACGAACAATGCCCTATTTTCCTGCTGCGTTCCTCGAGAGAGTAAATGAAACTGAACTGCAAGCAAAAAATGTGCTGCTCGGGGAAACATGAGGAACTCCACTCAACCAAAATGCCTTCCGCACCGTAGACTGGTAGTGGTGGTGTTAATGAGCAAGCAGTCCAGTCGTCGAGGATAGCGACAGTTCATACTAGCTTCCTGTCTTCCTGTCCCATGCATTTGGTCGGCGAAGCCTGAGATCGAGGACTATCTTGTGCCCAGGCTTCGCCGGCTAAGATGGACACAGGCTCTGGGGACGAGATTATCCTCAGGAACTGCTTGCAGTCTATGCGCGGGCGCTCCTTTAATTTTACAACGAAAGATCAGCATGGTGCCAGTGAACGACAGATTCACTTCCATCCAGCCTGTGTAGCAGGCGCCGGTGAGAGAAGCGGAGAAGACGACGCCTCCACTCCTTTTCTCCCCTGCCTTGTGCGCGCGCACGTCCTCGAAATTTCCCCTTCGCCCTCACAACACCGGCGCCTGGTACGGAGGCTACTCCCATCTAGCCTTCGTGAGAGGCAGCTATATCTATTGCGATTTACTTGTACAATTGTTATTCTTTAGTGTGTTGAGAATTTCTGTTAGAGATCAATCTTTCTTCAGGTGAAATCTTTGTGCTTGTGAGATCCTATATTTTATGAAAAATCATCTCTCCATCAAGTTCATATTGAAATATAATATTGACGTAATTATTATACCCTGTCTAAAATTTGTATAGTTCTCTCCCCGGTGAAAAAACTTGCAATTAAAAACCAACACTTTCAAATTCCAATTCGATCTGGAACGCACGGACACGTTTCAATGAGTTCACAAGAACTCCTAAGTAGTCTGTGGCTAAACAAATTCTAATATACAATTTTTTTACACTGTCTTCTTGTCCTTCTTTTTTGTTGTGGTTGTAGTCATTGTTACTGCTTTTTTCCTTCTCCTCGTCGTTTTTGCTTTTCCTTCGTTAGCTTCATTTATTATTATTTGCTCTTATGAAAAATTGGTGTAAAAATGAATTATTTTAATAGTCTGTTTAGCTAAGTGCGCTATAATATCTACGGACTACGGTACAAAATCTAGAATCTACCTCTGCTATTTACGAGAAAATAGTTAAAAACTTGTTCCAGCCTTTCTTTTACTTAAACCTTGCCGGCCGGTAAACCACGGTTTTAACTGGGGACGAATGCATCCTTTGAGTTGCTCATGTACCACGAAACATTAATAACGTTACTAAAAAACTCCACTTTCACTTCAGCCTCATTTTGTAAGAGTACAATTCCATAGGGTCTACTTTTAGCGGAGAGCTGGGATCTAGTTCCTGGTACTCGTGCAACATTGTCAGGGAAGTGGACTGGAGTCTGTCGATGGACAAGTCCTTGAACAAGTGGTTCAACTGGACCTGCGAAGTAAGAAACACGAAAAGTCTTCTAATGAACAATACGTTTCAAACTCAGCAAAATCAAGATACCCTTTCCCCAAATCTCTCTTGTAAAAGACAAAAACAATTTGCTCTTTCATTTCAATGGGTCATATTCAACGAGAATTCAAGTCTCCCCTTGCGTTTGAAACACAGTCCAAAAAACACCATTTCCTAACACTAGAGGTGCCATGCATCTCACATCTTTAGAAGTCTGAAGGAAAGACGATTTCGTCTGACGTTTGACAGTCGACAAACTTGTTTTATTTCATTCTCTGTTGGTCGCAATCTTTTCAATTAAGAACGCTGTCAAGGTCTAAAAATATTTCATTTGTATCGTCACACGAAAATATTTCGTGCAATACTCCACAATAAGAATTTCACTTCACTTCTCATAGTCGTCCTAGTCTTAGAATCTAAAGGTCTCTAATTATTTACTTACCTGTCCTGCGCTTGTTTTTGCTAGACACTTGCATTGAAAATTACAATCATATCCTTCTCGGTGAAGCACCAACAGAGCCTCGCCACTAGGACGAGGCCGCTGTTTATCCGCTACCGAACGCAAAGTCACCATGAAGATGTCATTAGGTAGCTCCGACTGTAGACCGTTGAAATCTGACAGCAGATTTTCGGAGTCGGAGGATTCAGAAGCAGCGAACAGTGTAAACAGCGGATGATTTAAATGGTGTAACATTCGGTGCCCAAGGAGGGAGGGGTACGCTACTGGACTACCATTCTGTGGGACAAAAGAATTTTAAGAATGTACATTGTAACATTTTCCATTTCTAACCATGAGCGCCCTTCAATGGGGACCTTACAAAACTAATTAGAACGAACGACTTTCTCTTTCTTTTCCTGAACTTCAATACAGTCTTTTAGAGTTCAATTCCAGAAAACAATTGCCAACATTTGCGAATTGAACGAGCTGGAAAGAGTGCAATAAAGTTTGAAGTAGCACGACTTCAATTTTTAAAAGTCGTTTTCGAAGCCGTCGCCGTCGTTGATGCTTGACGGTGATGTTACATGCACGGGACAATTCACAACGACGATTTTTAGCGCAACACAGCGTTGCAATGTTGGAACAATGTTTTAACTATTCGAAACAATGTCGCAACAATGTTGCAACGCTGTGTTGCGCTAAAAATCGTCGTTGCGAATCGTCTGATGAGCAGCTGTACTTAAGGTCAAGTAATACGGGCAACATTTTCGCACAACTTGTCGCGCAACATTGTTGCGTTGCAAGTTGAAAAGCGTTGTTGCCCGTATTACCACCTTCGCTCTCAACTTGTCACGCAACAAATTTCGATGTTGCAAGTTGTAGCTAATTGAGAAAATCCTGCGTTGTGATTGGTCGACAGCGTGTTTTTGTGTCAGCAAACAAAATGGCGGACGCGTTGGGCTTTCGTAGAAAGCGAGCGATAGCCGCCCTTGGGTTAAGTTTTTTACTTGAGGAAGAGGCCCAGCAACCCCGTAAGAGAAGCCGAAAAGTTTATATGAGGGACTGGATTGCTTTGCGAGAGGAGAGAGGGATTTACCACCAGCTGGTAAAGGAACTGGAAACAGGAGATCGGGTTGCGTACAAAGAATTTTTTCGCATGACGAAACAGCAGTTTTGTTTTCTGGTGGAAAAAGTATCGCCTCTCATCGAGAAAAAACAGCAGTCTTCGCCAATCAATTCCGTACGAAGTACCATAAAGCCAGACGAACGCCTCGCTGTTACATTACGCTATTTAGCAACTGGAGAAAGCTTTCACTCACTTGATTTGGAGTCTTAAATCGTTCCACCACAAGTCGGAAGTTAGCTGGAGTGACTTTGTTATCTGTCACTCCCTGACCCAGGCCTCTGTTGTCATCCTGGTACAAACGACGATCAAGAACAACTTGAAATTCACCTGTAAAGACGAAATTACATTCGTATTACTGCTTTCTTGGTAAGCCTGCTTTCCACTTGTCAAAGAGCATAAGGACGCACGAACAAAGACAATAACTGTTCATTTCTTATCACAAGTGAAATTATTTTATAACCCTGATCCATTCCATTTTCAAACACGGAATTAGAGTTTTTGGAAAAAATTGTTGGCATCACAAATGTAGAGCGCTCATCGCCAACCTCCACGCCCTTTAAGACTCAAGACCCTGAAATCCATACCCTATTTTTAAACTGTTTTTGAAAATGACCTCGGAGAGGTCGAAACACTGTGAATTTTATCACAAAATGTATATCCGAGACATTTCCAATCAATAACTTAAAACCAAGTTATAAGCCCCCGCTCATAAACACTCCTAGTTATAAGCTCATCTACTTGAAAACAGAAAACGCTTTTTTTTTAAAGGTTATAAGCTCCCCTTCCCCTCCCCTCCTCCCTCGCTTTATGGGAACATCTGGATGTACCTACTTAGATCTTAATTTTTTTACCCCTTTAGAGTTTTCAATTTCTTTCTTGCAATGAAATCAAGTGCCTGTCATAAAACCTGTTTCGAGACGGTTTTCAAAGCCGCTTACAGGTTCCCCTATCTCCTTCCCCTCCCAAAACCCAATCCCAAGGATTAAAACCAGGATTTTACTCCGGCAGTTACCTTGATGAAGACCAGCCACTCCATTGGATTGAGCCGACACGAGTGTTAAACGAGTCGATTTGTCCTGAAGGAAAGCCATGGATGGAAGAGGGTAAAAATTGGCCTGGATGGGTATTTTATCCATCGTTTTACGCTTTTGCATCTAAAAAAGACAAACAAAACGTAATGGTAGACGTAAGAAACTGTTTTAAGTTTATATTTTCAATTGTAACAATCTAAATAATTATTAAACTTGTAAAATCTCGGTAGCCACACAATGCGGCATTACGCGCCACATTCTGTGCAACTTTTCAAACAACAGCACTGCACTGATGCGATCGTCTCCACAGTTAATAACCTCAAACGCGGTTTCCTTACAGACCAAATAAAAACAACTGCAAGCATTTTGCTACTTATATAGACGAAAAAGACAACGAAAAAAATACAAAATTTGACAACCATTGAATTTTTCCGTATATTTCAAAAGCAGCCATTATAATAGGCTCGATTTCCAATCCGCCGCTCTTTCGAGTCCAGTCTTGTTCCTCACCCTAACCTTTCCCAGGGCAGGCCTTCAGATAGTGAGGACGGGTGCGAAGTAAAGAAAGCGAGGAAAAGTAGCAGGGGGACTGGGGAGAGCGGTGCGGTACAACAGGAGTTCCCTCTCTCTCCTCTCCCCTACCCCCTCCCTCGTTTTTATTTTTTCGCGCTCCTCTTTACTTCGCCGAATCCGCCGAATGTATAGGAAAAAACAACTCCTGCCACCCAGTCACGGTTGAGTGGTTTTCCAAACAAATTCTCGTTAATTTTGAAATTTTCAAACTGTCCATACATCCTTCCCTTACGCATTACGGAGCTCAAATATACTGTTTTGAAAAAACGACTTTCTTTCCAAAAAATCAGAGGCTGAAGTGAAATTTGACCTCAAAACATGCAGCTTATAAGACCTCAGCTCTAATTATCTGAGCGTGCAGGCCGCTATTGGAAACAGCACCCGCCGCACGACATCCTATTGTAAAGTGAGCACAACAAACAAACAAAAACAGCATATTCGAAAACTTGCTGAGTAGCTTAACTTTCGAAACTTCAGCAATTTGAAAAGAAGGCATTATCTATATACTTTAAGTAATATTTCCAACAAACCTGAAATCCATTCAAGTCGGTGTAAAAGTCTCTGTTAGTGTTCTGTATGTTGCTCTTTATTCTCATAACTAACTCCTGCAAAAAAAGATTTGTGTTAATTTACAGCGCTTAAGTTTGCTTGATAATACGAGCCTGGCATAACCCGTAGCAAAAGGCTTCCATACTAGGTCACGGACTCGTTTTCTTTAAGCTGCATTTTAGAACACTTTCCCCCGCGAAAATGGAAGCTCCGCTCCGTCTACGAGTGCATTCGAAGTACAAGCAACAGAGAACGAACTCGACGTTATTAAAAGGTCAAAAATCCAATTTTCAGGTACGTAGGTTTTGCTGACTGGTTTGTGAGACCTAGAAGATACTCTAAATGCACACCACGATCGTTCCACAAACAAACTGATCGGTGAAAACGCAGTGACAAGAGTACATGAAAGTTGCTTTTAGTAAGAGCAACCAGATTTCATGACAACGTCTATCATACACATGTCGGTAAGCAGGTAATTCCTTACAACAACTAACAAGCGCTGTCTTACCTTGTTCACGAAATCCCTGATGTCCACTTTGTTTTGGATATCCAAAGTTCGTCCTTCGGGACCTGCAGTGTACCATCAACAATACACTTGTCAATTTTCGCTCTCAGATAAATTTTCAGTTGGTTGAATTACAATACTACGTTCCGTGATTAGCTAAAGTGGAGTTGTGCGCCTGATCTCGGCCAATCAGAACAAAAACCAACTTTTCAGCCACTTGCATGAGATTTCCCGCGCTTTTCACCGGCTACAAGCAGTAGGACCTTTGCAGCTGGTCAGTCACGTGGCATAAAAAGGCCTGGCTTGCTGGAAAGCAAGGATCACAATGCAACAACACAAAGAGCGCATCATTTAAATAGTAATTTCAATTTTGAATGATATCAGTCTTGCCCCATTGCGTTTTCTTTGCTTTTCTGACCGGCTGCAAAGGGCCTTTTTGTATTTTCCTTTACTGTTGGTGATTAAGGAATTAATTCCTCTATAATTTGCCCTAATGAAAAGAATTTTCATGCATGTACGTATTTAAACTCTTCCTTTGTTGCCTGAGTTGGTTCGGCAAGCGAACACTCGCATGTAACGCGTCTCACAAACAAACATACACGTTATCCACGATCAGTGCCTACTCCATTAAGTTTGTGAACAAATTGTGTAACTAAATACAAACCACTCACCAGATATGGAATACATTCTGACGACATGAACGACATTTGGAAGGGCGACTCGAACTTCCTGCATCTGAAGACATATTAAAGAGAACAGACGTTCATGTTTTGAGGCGCTGTAACACACAGACAGTCAGCTTTTGAATTCTTTATGGCGCGGCATTACGTTTCAACACGGTTCAGTACACACTTTTATTTGGTGTCACTTCCCAAAGAAGAATCACGTGGAACTTTTCTTAGATACTAATCTCTCAACCATTAAGAAGGAACTTTCAAGAAAAAGAAGCATTTTTACTCCAAGTAAAGTTCTTTTTTTTTAAAGACTCGATCCTTATCCTTATTACCAGTCACTTACCAGTTTTCCTCTGCTTACGTAAATCGATGGTTGCTC
>CALNXK010000003.1:1577500-1707500 GCA_942486035.1 Porites lobata | reverse complement strand
GCTTAATGACGTGTATTGGGTACTACGTTCCACAAACATGTTCTTTAAGGTATCGAGGTATTTCTACGATGAAAGTGAGTTTATTGTAGCCTCGCTGTCGCCCTTGAGAGGACAGTCTTTCCTTTCGTAAAATAGTGCATCGAAGACAAGATGGCGGCTGAATGTTCTTATCACCTAACATTTCGCGCACATTTTTTGAGCAGGAGGAAAAGGTCAGTATGATAGTTTTTTGTTAAACAACTATCCTATAGATACTTCATTCTTCTCAATAGTATAACTCTAAAATCGAACTTAATCGTTTCAGTGGTTAATTAAGTGTCCATTCTGCCGTGAAACTGTTTTTCCCCCTTTCTCCGGCTTGTTTATCTCGAAATCTTGCCTTTCTCCCCAGATTAAGTTAATGATTAATGAAACTAAGAATACTTCTCCGAATGAATGGCGCTTTGATGAAGGCTGTGAAAAATCGCCTTCTGCGGTACTTTTAGCTTTCTTCTTCGGTACGTCTTCGTTGAGAAATAAAATACACGCACTTCAACTATAAATTTAAATCAATATAATGATGCCGGGAAGATTATGTTTTGAAAATAAGAATATTCTATCATTTAGTTATACAAAGGAAAAAAATTACAGCAATCGGTTTGAATTCTGATTTTTTCCACTTTATTTTGATGGCACACTGTTTGTTTACATTTCATTATGCAAATAAATATAACATTTTGGCGTTTTAAAGAAAATCTAGCCTAACTCCCCAACCCCAAAATAGCACGAAATGAAACGTTATCAATACACCTTTTAAATAAATCCTGGCTTCCGTTGCAAAAAAATCGCATTTATTCCTAAATGATACCATTTTGTGGATACTACATTTGTCGATATGCTAATTCGTGAGACATTTCATTCACGAAGGATGTTGACTGAGACCAGCTTCTCCTCTGTATTGAACCCCATTCTTGTTTAATGCATCAGTTTCTGCTTGATAATTCTTCCATGATGTACAACTTACATAAGGGGTTCATCTTGATACAGTAAAAAGAAAGCTCTCAACAGAAACATTCATAACAGACAAATTCATCCACCCATTTGTGTCATGTTTGTTGTCGCGTCCCAGCTCATCTGGGTCCTTTAGCAGAAGCATTTATTTTTTGAGGAAACAGCATTATATGCACCCCTTTAACAAACTTCCTGTCTTATGTTTAAACAGGCTTTGAAGGTGAACAACATCGTCAGTTAGATTTATGGAGTGATGGGCATTCTCCTTTTTGAATGGATCACTACTGCCGTCATCAAAAAAATTAATAACAAGAAATCGATTGTGAAACACAGGAGCAGTCACTCAAGAATCGCTTCAAAATAGTAGCTTAGGAAACATCTCTGTATCTTTTAGAGTTAAAGAAAAATAAAAGTACTGTTCGTTTTGTCGGAGTATGTGCATTCGTTTTGTCTGCAACTGATCTTATGAAATGCTCAAGTGATTATGTACTACACAATCACTTGTAATTGTTGCTGTCTCAAACTCAATCCATTCTTCATTTCCTATAGGATATTTTTTATAAATTTTTCCGCGAAAACTTTCGAAAAACTGTAAAATCCCCCATAGATTTCATGTTTTTGTGGCATATATAAACGCGTGTCTCCGCGACCAGTTTAACATGAGACATCGCGCTAATAAATAAACCTCGCGTGGTAAATTTTTTTTTCGCTTTTTGTCTTAAAGCAGCTGAACATTGCTACGATGCATTTCCTCCCTGATAAGTAAAACCACGAGTTTGGAAATCAAACCATAGAAATGCATTGCTTTGCCAGTGAAAATCAGACTTATACAGGAAAATGACTTTTTGGCGTTGAGTCTTGAAAGTCCTTAAAAGGCCAAGAAAACCTACTGCTGAAAAATCTACTAGTGAAAACCCGCGTAGAAAACGTCCGGTTTTTGTCATGGAGAATATTTTTTGAAGGAAAGTACGGTATTCAAAGCACCAACGAAATGGCTTTTAAAAGGACTGTAACTTTACGTGCGAGTTTTCGATTTCCCGCCATCAGATTTGATGCGCCCACGCTATTGTCGTTCAGCGGATTCACGCATGCGCATGCAAAATGCCCTCCTGTTGTTAACAATATTTTTGACAATTGTTTCATTCGATTCATTAATGTAAACGTGTTCATTAAAATTCATAACTCTTAACTATTCATACCATTACTGCTGGATCGGAGACGTGGAGGCTGACGATCTGTTCTCTTGCTGTCGTCAAGGAATTGTACAACACTATTGCCCTGTTAAATATAATTTTCCCCAAGGTTAATTGCCTATTCACCATTTTCACATAGACCATAATGCATCTTATTAACTCCCCCCCCCCCCCCCCCCCAACCCCGCTTCACAAAAAAACATTTGTATAACCATTGTTTCCAATTTCTCCTGGATATTACAGTCGTCCCAAGAAGAGAAATCGAAGGCAACGGTTATGCAACAATTTTTTTTTGGGGGGGGGGGACGGGGGTTAAACAAGGTGCATCATGGCCATATGATAATGGTGAACTCCAGAAACTATAACGGGAATGGGTACAAGCTCTTGGCAAAACGATTTTCTGAGATCATTTGGGTGGGCAAGCGTATTCTAATGATTGGTTAATGGTTGCCTTGAATACCATCGGCCAATGATAACTAATGCTTGTCCACCCAAACAATCCCAGACGTTACTGCACCCAAAGCTTGTACCCATTCTTCCTAGAGGTTCTAAGGAGAAGAATAGTGAATAACATTTAAAATTTCTTACTAATACGATAAGATACGACATTTTATTTAGCGTAGGGTTTTAGGTCAATCAGCTGGTTTACAGGTAATCCATGGCCCTAGCGGATAGCTGACTGTAAGAGCCAAATTCATCCTGTTTTATCAGTTTAGACATCAAAACCTTGGAATTCAAACCAATCCACCAAGAACAGAGGCTTGTTTCTCCAAATTCTCGATGACTTATCGTCTTACAGGGTGTTAATAGCGAGTTTAAGCAACGTGAGGCGTTTTCCCTTTTCAATATATCTCTACGCTGCCAAATTAGAAATGCTTAGTGTCTCTGCTCTTTTTGAGATGACTTGCCCAAAGATTTAAGCGAAACCACTGCCGAGTATTGCAACAAGTCGACTTCTGCTTGACGTGCATCCCTCAAAAACGTCTATGCTTAAACATCTAACTTTACCAAATCTTTCTATCCTTGAAATCAGCAACAAGTGATCAAAATATTTTCAAGTTACCTTGGAGTGTCAGAGACTGCTATGACTTCTTTAGTGGGTAATGAATCATGACCTAATCTGCTTTCCTCCTACATGAAAGGGGAGGAAAATAACGAGTTCAGTGTATAGACATAACTTCGATACTCTCTTTTAATAATTTTATTGCATGATGGTCAAATTGCCTACAACAGCAGGCAACCTCGCCCTCGGATAATTTTCTCTTGCCTTTTTGACTAAAGAGTTTTCCTAACCTCACATTAACGTTTATCAATATCAAAATGTTTTAACACAGGAAAGAAAGTGTACATACAAACTTTAGAGGAGGTGCATGTTGGTCTGGTAACTTGTACTGCGACTTGTCAGATGTTAACAGGAAATGGGAGGAGTCCTGTATTACTCGCTGCATGTCATTCAAAGAGCGTAACATTCTGTTGATTGTAATTTCAGTGTAAATTGTAACAGATGAATATACAGGAATCATACCCTTTTTTGAACAAAAAATTCATAAGGACTTTTCAAAGACTTTCAAGGACACATTTCCGACTTTTCAAGGACTCCTCTCAGTGCAAAAAAGAGCCTTGAGTTTATGCCTTTATTAGTTCTTCCACAACATGAGCGATTTTATCCTGGTGGTCTTTCTCTGTTTGCTCCTTTTAGGCACTTAAGAATCTGGGTTGGACAAAGTTAGTACCGAAATTCAAGGACTTTCTAGCACCGACTGCAATTTTCAAGGACTTTCAAGGCCTTGAATTTTTGTTTTAAAATTCAAGGACTATCAAGAACTTTTAAGGTGCGTGCGAACCCTGAATATTGCTATTGCTCTGCAGGTGATGAGGTTGGGACAGAGTGATAAGTAAACATATTTTACAATAACTGAGCGATTTGGCCAAGAGCTATGGTCAATAACAGTACAGACCACGGAAATGACATGATGGTTGCACAATAATTTCTCTTTCTCTTTCTTGCACGCCCAATTTTCTGAGAAACGTCAAGGGAAATGGACATCAAAAACAGCACTGAGAGTTCTGAACATTTTTTAAACATTTCTATGGTTTATAAGTCAGAGTATAGACTATGGACAATTGTTGTCTACTTCTTAAGTGACTTTAGTATCACAATGATCACCAGTGATTGGCGCAAATCACTCTTCACTGCAGTCAAAATGAGCTAAAATGTTGCAATCAATATCCCGAGTCACCACATCACGCAGGGGCACCCAACGGCAATTTTCGGGAAAATATCTGTTCGGAAGACGATTTGAGATCTAGAATTTTCGGAGCATTTGTTGTAAAATTTCTTGCTTGCCTGCCTCTCCTAGGATTTTCGAACATCTACAAAATGGTATAATTACCCATTTTTAACGGATTTTGACCTTAAAAAAGGCCACCTAGAATTTTCGGGAGCCTTTTCCTGGCTGAAATTTTCGAGAAGGTAAGTTTTTATCCTTATAATTTTCGGATTACTAGACTTTCAGCTAGGAAATCCGAACAGATAGAAAGTTTTTAGGGGATAAAAATATGCCTATATTTACCGTTTGAATACTAAAATACGTTCAACAATGCTATGTTAAGTGGTTTTGAACTATATCCTCGTTGGGTGCCCCTGATCACGAGGCGAATGATAACCCTTTCTTTACTTTTTGTTACATCCACCACTATGTAAAACGACAATCTCTTTCTAGACATTAGCACAGACCTTGTTGCATAATCAATAACCACAAAGTCTTTAGCTGTTCCAGTGATGCCATCATGATGCTGAAACAAGCCCAGATTCTGGCGAGCATTCGTCAGGAGGCCATACAGTTTTTCAACAGCAAAGCTTGAACTGCCATGGTGCTGAGCATGTGATTCAGCCAAGGAGAATATTATTTCTGCAGCTCTTCAAAACAGACACAAAAAGCAAGTTAACAAATCCATTAATAGTCTACAAACTAACAAGCAGGACGGACTTACCAAGAATCCTCTGTTAAGCCCTCCAGGGGCTTATTTATTTCAAACTCATTTGAGAAGGGGGGGCTTATTTAATTAAGCAATTTAGATAAATTTGGATAAAGTCGATATACATAAGACTGTATAAGACTCCAAATAAAATATTGTCTTGTCTTGTCTTGTCTTGTCTTGTCTTTAGACGATGGTAGCAGCTCTCCATCAAGAACAAGAATGCAAAATGAAAAAGCTCAAGTACAAGAAGTTGGAGGTCATGCAGCCGATGAAGAAAAACAAATCTGAACTTCCACCACATGAATAAACCATCATGGATCAATCCACACCAGGTTTTACAGTCGAGATTGATTAATACAGTTTATCATTCATTAGTGAAGAAAAATAAGGGGGATGGGAGGGAAGCCCAAAAGAGAGGGGGACTTATTAACTTTCTTCCCTTGAAAAAGGAGGGCCTATAAGAGAAGGGGGGGCTCAATCGAGAATTTACGGTAAATGTGCGAGAGTTGGAAGAGCCCTCACATTTATGTATTCAAATTACAAATTAATGACCAAGACACCTTAAAGAAATCCAGGCTTGACAAGAATAGCTCTTTTCAACTAAATGGTCACATGGTACTAAAACACCTTACTGGTGTGCAAATGACCCAGTAAAGCAAGTAAAACAGAAAGAAACTACATCACCTAAAACGCTAATTTTCTTACTTTTCAATTATTACAAGATCTTACTGTGTGATAATGGTGATAATCAAATGCAACGTAATTAATTCATTGAATTTAGCAGACTAGTTAGAAGGCATTAATACCTGTGGCGTGACTCCAGAATTCTGTCCATACTTTTGTAAAATGGTCTTGAGGTGTAGTAACCACTCCAATAATGATCATCCCTGTGAAAAAGGTTATGTATTTAACGGCCTTGTGACATACACTGTAGGTAATACACATTAAAAGTCATGAAAACAATACTGTACAATTTTAAATCAAGCATTCTATTCAAACATAGGCAAGCAGTCAGACATTATCTATACAGAGAGAAGGGGGTCAAAAGACTTTGATTAACAAAGGAGGGATCATTCCTTTTAGAATGAGTGCAGTTACACCCTCTGGCTCAAATGCGGAAGCAAAAATAACATTTATTTTCTCCTGGGGGTTACACATAGGCTACATTTTTTTCAGTACTAATTTATAGTTCACAACCATCTGTACAAGTCCTCTAACACCATTCTATTGTCTGCTGATATAAAATAAGCTTTAAAAAGCTATCATCTATCACTTCCCCAAGTAAAGCATTGTTCACGACAGATGGCTTCACACACCCAAATAACAAAACTGTTATAATGTAGCAGAAATTGGCCAAGGGAGTAATTATAACTGCCTTCCAGATCTGAAAGGGGGATTCAGTTCAATTCCCCCATGGTCCATCTAAAAATAGCACACACTGTATGCAAATTAATAGTAGTACCTATCAGCATATGTGTAGAAATCCCCACTTAGGGCAGGAAAACCTTTTGGTTGACTTCCAGGCGCAGAACCTAGTAAGAAATAATGGTTTTGATTAGCTCAACTACAACACTAATTTCAGGGTTTAGCCATGGAAAGGAAGAAGAGGTCAGATTAGATTTCATTACATTAATCACAATCAAAATGTAAAACGTGAATTTAATGTAAGAGCAAGTACACATTGAAGTCATACCAGTGGTTTTATACAGAGCATTGAAATAGTCACTTAGAGTCCCAAATTGCACCTATGAAAAACAAGCATATGCTATTAACAAGAATTTAAAAAAATTATTATTACCAAGTTGGTCACGTATTTTTAGTATGGTGTATAAATGAGTAAAATACAGTGGTCAGTCTATGATCAGGTTTTTTCCCTAATCGACCATCTGGCTTCTTAAAACCCTGATATAGACATAACAAGGGCTCAACCAAATTTCCCATCTGGTAGTCCAGGACAAGTAGCTTTCTTGCCGGGCAAGTAACTTTTAAAGCTTATTACTTGACCACTGGACAACAGTCCAAGCTAGTGATACTCTAAGAAAATTTTTCACTAAGACAAACAAGTAGTGGCCCCGGGCAAGCAAAATGGAAGAGCTGCTTGTCCAAGGACAAGGTACTGAATCAAGTTTGTTTTTTAGCCCCGCATAGCTGGTTATCAAATGAGGTTAAGTTACTGCTGCGAGACACTAGCAAATATTTCACTCCTGTAGTGTTTCCTATGAACAGATTGAAAGTTCGTGCAGTATGTTTCACAATACACTAATCAACTGGGCAGCACCAACAATTGGGGACAAAAGTAGTAGCAGTTGACACACTTGTCTAAAACAAGTGCTTTTATCAACAATAATATTTAATTCATTTGTTATTTCATTCTGTTTAAATGCCATAAATCCCCCAATCCCAAATCAATGTTGTTTGTAGTAAACGAAAGACTCGAAGGTTTAAAATAAAACATTGCTTTTAGGAGGAAGGGGGGGGTACAGGGGAAGGGGACAGATATGTCCACTACGCAAAAAGGGCCATTGTATAGAAGTGTCTCAACACTTTCGTTCCTCATTGTAGCAAGCTTACAGGATGTTCTTCATTAATCTGTTTATCTTACACCTAGGTCTTGAAAAAATGACCTCGCATAATTTTTTTAAACTTTGTTCAACCCTGCACTTTCACGATGATGTGGTTTTATGATGCCACCATGAAGTAGCTGTGTGCACTTTGCCATGGATAATAGACTGAGATGAATGGTGAATAAATAAAACATACTTGTAAAGAATTTTAAATAAATATTTTAACTGTATTTCAACTCCATAAATTATTTGGCATGTAAAATCAGAATGCTGGTTACAATTTGATGATTAATCATCAAGTAACATAAAAACAGGTACCTTGGCCTTTAGCTCTGGATGAGAATTTATATGATCCATCAGTCTCTGTGGAGGAGAATTACACAAAATACCAAGCACTGATGACACAGCCTCTACATTTAGTCATCAAATACAATTAACCTTTCTGTTTCCATGCAAAAAAGGAGAAGACCCTAGGGAGTTTACTGTCAGGGTGAAAGGCAGCCTATTCTCCACTCAACGCAACAACGACCTGCTTCTAATCAGAGTGTGAACTCAGTCAAACTTGAAAAATTATGCTCTCTTACCTGATAATTACCATACTGAGCATTAATTTCAAATGTTGTCTCATATCGAAAGTCATCTCCCAATGGCACAAACAAGACATTTGTCCTGTAGAGTTGTGCCTTCTTTTTGTACTGATCTAGTAGCATTCGTGACCTGTAAGAAAACAGAATGAAGTCATCAGAAAGTTTAAAGGCATAGCTTGTTTCACAATATTCCAGGCAATGTGTCAACCTTTTCTAAGTGCCTCTATGCGAAAGAAGTCCTTGGGGATACAGCATTCCAAGAAGATAAATATAATATTGTCAGATCATGCAATGGAGGCTTCTGACACAAATTAAGAGCTCTGGGATGGTAATCTTGACCAAAGGGACTGGGGGAGTGTATTAAGTTTTTCTCTCAAAAAACCTATTTTGGCTACCTTTTCATACGGAAAAAAAAATACGACATCATCCATACTATTCGACTACACATCCTAAAAATAATCCTATGATCCTAACAGTTTTCCCCAAGACATTTCTCACAAAGTCTTGTAAATGCCCCCTCCAAAAAGGAGGAAAAAAAGTGACAGAAGTGGAAGGAGAGAAAGCATTATGCTTGCCTAATGTTGGGATTAACTGATGCTAAGCAATTACACCTGTAAAATACCTTTGGGCAACATTGTTGTCATCAATTCTTACAGGAGAAATTCTCCAAGGACAAGTAACACCACCACCAGGCAATCGGCGGAAATCAAACTGGCAGCAAATCTAAAGAAAGAGCAAAGAGGCACTGATTATTGATTCTGTTAGAGAGACTGAGACACTACAGAACTTAATTTCATACAAACCATCTAATAATAAAATTGGTGAAAGACTCCATACAATTATTAATAAAATCACAAGAAATCATGACTCTTATTGGCCTGGATTACTGGCAAGCAAATAATGCCCGTCTATTTTATTGAATTCATTCATTCAATCATTGATTTTGATAGGATCTTTCAAGTGTGAAGCATAAATGATAATTGAGAGAAGATATTTTTCTCCATAGAGCAGACATGCTTTATCCAAGACACATTTATTAGAAATAACACCAAGGTATTTTATAGTGCCCACTCATTCTAAACTGGTGTTGTCAGCTATGACCAAAAAGCTGTCAAATGCATTAAGCCTCTGGTGAGTTAAGCCTCAAGTGGTGGAGTATGTTACCAAAATAACACAGGATTTCTCATAAATTTTGAAGCTACTTTAATTGCTTTAAATATGGGCTTTCAGATACAGGGCAGCAGAGAAGGGAAAGGGTTAAGTTCAAAACAAAGGGCAAGATGTCACCTTCCAAACATACATCAATATTTCATTCTACCATACCTTGGGTTCAGGACCACAAGTGTGGGGAATGTCATAGCTGTAAAATGGCATCATGTGACAAAACATATCTGTTGATGATCCATGATCTGAAATTCAAGGTGTTAATTTTTAATTAATACACATAACAGATCTTGAAAAAAAACCCCGGACAAGTAGTTCTCCAACAAAAATTAATCATTAACTAAGACAAGCAAGTAGTTGCCCCAGGCAAGAAAAATGGGAGAGCTGCTTGTCCAAAGGACATGCTGGAATTCATGACAAGCTTTCTTTTGAACCCTGCATAGAACTCTCAGGCACGGATCCACACTGGTTTCCACCGCTTTACAGAAATCAGTCAGATTTTAAAAATATAATAAAATGCATTTTTAACAAAGAAAAATCTTTCCAAGTTGCAAGGCTTCATCCGAGGAGAATGGAACTGGCCAATATCCTGTCTGAATGACTCAGAAGCCCTGGAAAGGGGACTTTAGAGATAAAATCCAAAAAATTTCCTAGGGGAGCATGCCCCTTCGGCATTCTTTTAGGAAATCAGTCAGTATTTATCTTAGATCTGCGCCTGAGTAGCTGGTAGTCTCATGCCAGGATGAACTGAGACAAGGAAACATTTCCTTCAGCTATGCACTACAATGCTCGAATAAACACGTTAACCACCTGTGATAAAACAATAATGAAAACAAATAAAAAAAGATGCCTAGGATTGTAATTATGGGAGTGTGAAAATACAATATAGCAACACAATTAAGCCATATCCATAGAGAAAGAAAATTACATATTTGCACACTTAGCCTTTCTGAGCAAAAGACATACCCCAGTTTTGTCTCCACATGAACTCCAGATTCTTATCTTTAGCAAGGTGTTTCTTTACTTGATAATGAGTTCGTTGAATTAACATGGAGTGAAACCCCATGCGTCGCAGAAGGTATGCCATTGTGGGCGTATGCCCAAATGGATCAATTGCCCAGCCTGACATGGGCTTTATTCCTGGTAAAATATGGAAAAATAATGACCACAAAGTAGTTACAAGCCCCTATTGTTCCTTTACTGTACTTTCTCTCAAAGAATAATTCCTTTACTGTTACAAGCTAAGAACAATTCTGTGAGTGATTAAGAGGGCACTGTAGGCAGCTTCTTGTGCCATTTACATGTAAACCTGGTCCAAAACAAATGAACTTTTGTGAGTGGAGATGTAAAAAGGTACAAGTGAGGACTGGAAGACTGTTGATTTCAGCATACCATAATTTGTTTAGCATAATCCCAAAATACTGCTCTAAACATACCACTCCACCCATATTACAGCAAGGAGCCCAAAAGTGTGACCGCTCTTGATTTATTCACATTCTTTGGTACAGATTTAATCCAATCAGAAGACCGCTGGAAACTGTTCTTGACTTCTGATTGGTTAATGTCAGCAAGAAAGAATGTGAGTTAATTACACCGTAAAGTAGGTCACACTTTTGGGCTACTTGCCGTGAATGTACCTTTTGATAATACTGTTATTTTATGTAATAGTAACAATCTACAAAAAATACTACTCAAAAATTAAATCAAAATAAATTATTACAACAAAAAGCAAGTTTATCACCTACAGAATATTGTTAAAAGGATGAGCACAATATTCATGTATAATTATGTAATTTTATGGGAGCCACATCTTTTTTTTTTAACTTTTGCCTGTGGCTGGTTTTAATGACTATTCAAATCACAAACTGTGTGGAGCAAGTTAGGGGCATCAGGTTGGTCCTCAATTGTATAGTAACCCCCTTAAACTGAAAGGGTGCCAGAAAAAATAGCCGAATTGACTTCTGATAAATTCAGACATGTAGATTCTCTCTCCACATAGCCTCACCTTTGTTTGTAACACTAGGGGAGAAGTTGTCATCGGATCGAGTCAACAAGGACCTGTTTAATGCAAACCTTTCTGATACCTTTATGGACATAAAGAATAAGGTTTTATGACAATTTAAAACTGACCTGAACCCAGATTCTTTGCAATCCACTGATGCCCTTCAATCAACTGATCCAGCATAGCATAGTAATGAGTATTGGCCTCATCATTCATGACCCACCCACCAGTTACAATCTCTAGTTGACCACTGCTTAGCTGCCTAAGGAATATAATGTTAATTTGGTGTGTTATCAAGAAGTGAACTTTTAATCAAATAAGCCAGTTTGAGGATTGGCCCTTTGTCAGGAGTGAAGAGTTATGAATATTACACAAAGTAAATCAACATGTACATTCTCTCCACTTTGTCACCTAGGCAAATATGCTGCAAAGGTCTGGCCATTAATTTTGTATATGGCATTATTCAAACTAGTTGCTTCTTCTTCGGAGGAAAAAGTAGCCGACTTCTCTGAGAAATGTAGCTGACGCGTTTCGTTGGTCGTCGGTGGTTATTGAAACCCTTGTATTCTAAACATAACTATTCAGTCAGATTAGTCAAAATTTAAATAGTATGCACGAAGGAGAGGGTTTTTCAACAACAACGCTTTCAAAAACCATGTTTTATTGTGAACATGACTTGTCAGGCCATGGTCCGGCCAGCCAGTTCTGACTTTTGAAAAGCACCCTAAGTTCGAATGTGGGAGTTCAAACTTTTTTTGCCAAAGACAATTTTGTTAGATTAATAAAATGATGACAATGCCTTTAACAATACTGCATGGATCACACCTACAATAACATGTAACCCCCTTATCGGACCTGGCAGCTGTAGGTATATTTTTATCTTGCCACCATATACATGTAGTCTTCCGCCACTTACAGAAACCTCCTTAAGACTGACACCTCCGGAAAATAGAACTCAATGCAGACACCTCTCGGACTAAACATCTAAAATGGTCATTTGACATTGGTCTCAAAAACATCTATCCCAGAAAACGTTGGTTGTACAGTCAAACCCAGTTAACATGGACGATGAGGGGACTTTAGAAAGTGTCTGTATTTGTCCGTATTAAGCAGGTTGAATTTAGAGACAATGTAAGGGCTAGGGACAAGGAAGACTGTCTGAAATAACGAGGTGTCCACATTAAGTGGGTGTCAATCAACAACTGCAGGACTACCTGGGTCAGTAAAGCATTTGAATGCAAAGCAGGAGGTCGGAGGTTTGATCACCAAGCCCATACTAATACACAGGGTTTTACATGTATAAAGAAAAAGGGATGGCCTTCAATTTCCATCACTAAATACAGTTGAACCTCCATTAAGCAGCTACCCAACTATTGAGCAGCTAGTAATCAAAGTCCCAAAATGATTGTAAAAAAGAATGGCAGATAACAACTCTATTAAGTGGCCACATTTTGGCTGCCCCTTGAACAAGAGTTCTGTCACCTCTGTCAAGTGGCCATCAAGAGCTTGATACCCTTAGCTTGGCTTCATGTCAAGAATAAGATGGAGGAAAATACAGTCTGAGATAGAAGATGACAACCGATTGTGGATCAGTAATGCTCCCCCGCATTTGCTTCTATGTTTCTGCTAAAGATTATGCTAATTTACGACAGAACTCTATTGAGCGGCCAACCTCCTTTAACCTTTAAGTCCCAATACTGACCAAGATCAAATTTCTCCAAACAATATCCATACACTGTCAAGAGATAAGTTATGAGAATTTATAAAATGATCACACAAGAGAAAATGCCTTCGTCCTTGATCTATTATCAAATTCTCTCAACTCATTCTTTACGGAAATGTATAGGGATCAGTTTGGAGAATTTGTATGTGGACACTGGGGCTTAAAGGGTTAAGCGGCCCCTTGCCAGTGCCTCGCGGGTGGCTGCTTTATGGAGGTTCAACTGAAATGCCAATAATGAAAAAGTTCTTACTCTAGAGCAAGCTTTTTTCTTTTGTCATCAACTTCTCCCCACCACATTGAGAAATAAGATATTTCTGCCCAAATGAACTTTCTTCTTTTATCTACTGCTAAGGCATCAACTACATTGTCTAGAATGTGTCTTGTCTGCTGATTGTAATACTGGTCTAGTGTCTTGATCCACCCTAGCACAAGAAAAAAAGACAAAAAAAATAATTATTCATAAATTTCAACATTTTTAGTCTATTTCCACAATCAAATTATTTTATTACAGAGAAGGGTAATTGGGCTCATATCAAACCCCCGACCTGGAGAGGCTGCTCTTAACATGTCCTCTCATCCTTGCCCAAGCCAGCATGGTTAAAACTACCATGGGGGCAAAAACCCCAATGCCACGGCTCTTGAGATCACTAAAGGCCTGTTAAAGGGGCTGTGTCACGGCAGTCCAGTTCATTTTGGTTATTTTTTCCAATTACTTGCCCTCAATCACTATGGAACTTAAACTAAGCAAAGACATTACATGTAAGTGACAAAATCAGAGATCCGAGACAAACAAATATGTCTCCTGAGCATTATTTTTGAAGTTGCAAGCAGCGGGGATCAACTTTGAAAAACTGTTAGGCTGAACAGTTTTCAAAAACCCTAATTTCGATCCGTTTCAGTCTTCTTCAGTTTTGCCCATCCGTCGCATCTGTTGTTTCTGTTATGTTATTTTAACCTTCCTTTAAAGTTTTAAGCGGTTATCTTTATGTTTCTCTTAATTTAACGGGCATTTTGTAATTTCCTAACATTTTAGCTGAATTTCGTGACACAGCTCCTTTAAAGTTTGCATAATTTGTTCTTGTGACTTGTATCACTGTTGTGAGAAACAATGGCTGAGACAATATCATTGCCAACTATAACACCCCACAGAATAGTCATTTTCTAGCAATGCTTTATTAATACGTACATGTAGCAGCAAGCATTGCATTTTCGAAAGGCTGATCTGTAGACTGACTTTTGATTCATGTGGCTGGAATCCTATGGCGTAATCATTCAAAGGAAACCTGTCTCCAGTAGTACTTTCAATTAGTGGTACTATACAATGTAATAATTTATTTGGTACATGGTTCTTATTTTGAGTCTGAAGAGAAAATCCAATTCATTTAAGTGGTGTCACCATTTAAATGAAACTTCTTCAGTAGTACTTTGGCATATCACCATTTGTTTTTCACGATTCAGTAGAAAGAAATTTGGTATTATTCTTGAATTTGAACTTTGATACTCTTAAGTTTTCAGTTTGGAGTTATTAAATAGCAAATTTTGTCTTTGCTAAGTCCAGCGGATAAAACTCATATCAAAGGTCATACCAATGTTGATCACTGGTTTTGAATCAAGACAAAACTGCATTTACCTGGATCATTGTGAGAGTGAGGGACCACAAATACGTTAAGCTGCTCTTTATCAAATTCACTGTCATCATACTTCACATCCCAGCCTTGTTTCCATGCACCGCCATCAATATTATCAAATGGCATTACATCAAACATATCCAACATCTATAATAAATGGATGACAACACTGATATGATAACAATTAAAAAAAAACTAAATAGTCTAATTTTAAAAATATTATAAAATATACCACTTTAGAAACGCTTACACAAGATCCTAAAATAAACAAACTATGAACTCTCGCGAAGCTTCTAGAAAGTCACGCTAGTCACACAATACAATTTTCCGTAACACCCTGTAACCCTGAAAAATCTTGTGCGTGGGTGAGGTGAGGTAATTTAGAAACCAGAGGCCATAAGCTAAAAACATACCCCATGTAAATAGCATATTAGCATATTATTTTTATGCCCATTGGGCAAACAAGTTTTAAAAGTTACTTGCCCAACAAAATAAGCTACTAGTCCCACACAACTGGATGAGACTTTTTTTAAGCCCTGATGAAGAAAAAATGTACATAATCTGAAAAAAAGGATCAAAATGGTGCACCCGCCCTCTAAGAAAAGTTTACCTTCACATTTGCTGATTTTCCTGATGCTGTCGCTGAGAACACACAGCCATTGTCAACATCTCCACCTTGTACTTCAGGCCTTCTTGCAAGAGATTCACCTTGTTTGCCTGGTCTTGTCCTCCCTAAGAAGTCTTCACGCTGTTTATTGTCCGCTGGTTTGCCACCATGGAATTTTATTTTGTCTACAGTTCGCTGCATACTGTTCATAATTTTGCCAGTTCTTTTCAAGTTCCCTTCTAGTTTACTCATATCCCTTTCAAGAACTTTCAGAGGATCCTCAACATTTTGTTTTCTCTAAAGGACAATAAAAAAGTAAAAATATACTAAGTTAATGAAACAAATTAGGTGTGTGAGTTTTGGGAATGCTGATAGGCTTTTTTCAACACTTTTATGCATCAGTCACTTGAAACTCCGGCCCCCCGACCTCCGGGACTTAGCCGGGAATTTAACATTGGCCTGGTGTAAAAACACCGCTAATTTCCCCACTCCCTGGGCCATGTAGTTTGTTAAAAGCCCCATATAGAAGGGCATTAGTTCCAATCTCAATTTCAACCGCTCTCTAGTGTCCAGCGTTGTTCCTTGCCAAAAATGGGCTCCTTTCCTGAACAGCAGTTGGTAATCAATCCTAAAACAGTTCAGACTAGTCACGGCTGGACTTTTTTCTAGAGACAATCATATATTTTGAACTATACTCAGCAACTGCGATGAAATTTGATTCCTGCACGTCAATTCAATCATAGTGTATGTAAGACAACTTCCAGTAAGCGACCACTGAGTCATCGCATTTCGGATCGTCACTTACGGGAGGTTATACAAACAGACCTGTTAATAGAAACTCTTGACTGAGTTCCTTCAAATATTTCATGAAAAATGTTACCGTGAGTGCCCGAGGATTCTTTCTTACCTAATTCCTGAGAACAGAAATATAGGGCCATAACAGAAAAATGCGGTTATCACTTTATAACATCTGTACTGTATACGCTGTGGTTCAATTTTATCCTTGGTTTAATTTTTATTAATTTTCTTTTGTTTCAAACTGACTACCACACATTACCATACATAAAAACGTTAAGAAAATAAAAATTAAACCAAGGACAAAATTGAACCACAACATAATACTCATAAGTAGTGTGCTGCATTTAACGTAGCTTTTTCACATGGGGTACAAATAGTCTCAAATGTTGTGACCACTCCCCTTATTTTTGTCATTAACATACATACTAGAATCAAGTGCGATTTTCGGATGTTTCATCATCGTGTTTATTTTTTCAATGTAGGACTGAAGTCATTGTTTTATTTTTCTTAATTTCTTAAATTTTTCTCTCATCATTTTACTTTTTCCCCAGGCAGTTCAGCAAAGTTTAATGCGTTTCTGATCAAAACATGGCTTGAGCAAAGGATCAACGAAACAGCTATTTTTTCCTCTTTGCGATTATTTCCAATTTTCTATTGAGATTTGTGAGCCCGGTCCTTGTGAGTCAATGCTCAACCAATGAAGGATATTTTTGCGTGTGTGAAATCTTAAACAAAACGCAATCAGTAATACTCATCAAGAGAAACTGGTCCAGGGTAGTTGTCAGTGGTGAAGCATACACGTCACTGTCTCCGGTGTAAAGTCTCAAACCACTTAGACCTGAACGAACATTTTGAACAAACTTCTATATTCCAATACATAATATTTCTGCCTGACACCTTTCCCTCTACAAGGTTAAAATTTGGAGGACTGTCTTTATGGGTCTTGGGCCAGAGATTTTGTCTGGCTACTGTAAACTGCCACTTATAAGCCCAGCCCCCAGTTATAGGCCCTCTACCTGTACATGAAAAAATACATCCGTCCCCTTTCTAGCCCCAATTACAAAAAAAGCACTTTACAGTCTACCGGTAACTCTCCTTACAGACACCTTTATAATATGGACACCTCTCAAAGGAGAGTTTGTTTGGTCCCAGAGATGCCAAAAATCATACATTCCCTACCTCTATAATAAGGACACCTCTGTAAAGTGGACACTTGGTTCTGTCCCTTTAGTGTCTGTATTAAAGAGGTTGAGGTTGAGGTTGAGGTTGAGTGTCAATGTATTTAGCACGAAATTACAAATAGGCGACTCTACTTTTACATCTCCTGCTGGAGACAGGACCTCCAATATAAGTGGTCATCCAAGCCATGCAAAGGTCTCGCCATTTGCGGAGCAAAGGCAGTATCTTCATTTCTCAGTTATTTTAAGACTCTGACTATTGGTCCAGCCCCAGGAATCGAACCCACGACCTCCCGCTCTGCAGCTAGTCAAGCACTCTACCAACTGAGCTCATCTTGCCCCCCTATGAATTTGATTTATTACATGTATTTGAACCTTTATTAAAAACCAGTAAATGCAAAACGTATTTTGATCTGCACTACTAAACATATGTAGCTTGTTTTGAGGCATGTTTTTCTATTCCAGTTATAAGGCTCTTCAAACACCCCCTTCATCTTCTATGCTCAGTCTGAATCCTGTTAGCTTTAAAATTAAGACCTATGCATCTAGAGCATTCGCTGTCTCAGCCCCCGAGCTTTAGAACAAACTATCTGACGACATACGCTCATGCGAGAATCTAAGTCTTTTTAAGCATAAACTTAAAACCTACCTTTTTAGGAACTATTGTTTTAGTCATTAGGAAACATTATTTGATTTTATATGTGTTTTATTTAAATTTAAATTCATTTTAATCAATATTTATTTTACCGATAATTCTAATTTTTTCACTTCATTAAGCGCCTAGATCATTACTGCATAGGCACTATTAAAAATGTTCTTCTTCTTATTATTATTATTATTATTATTATTATTATTATTATTATTATCATTCAAAGATGTATAAGCCTAGGGCTTATAAGCGGCAGTTGACAGTATTTTAGTTATGTGAGCCTTGCTTATTTTCTCTTTCGAAAATTAGTAAATAATGATTTTGCATTCTAGAAACACTGCTCTGCAGCTTGGAAAAATAAGTTTCGATTCTCCGCCCACATTTTTTTATTTCCTCAGCTGTATCCTAACAGGTGGTTTAACTTTAATAAATTACCATACTTTTATCTGAGTTAATCAATGAATATACATAAATAAAATATCATTGCCTCTACTTTTGCTCCGCCACAAAAATTACTCCACCTTTCAAATTTACATTCTTTAGAAAATTGCAAGTAAGTAACTTCCAAGAAATTAAAACTATCAACTTAAGCCAGCTGGTCATTTTTTTTTTTTTTCAAATATAAGCTTACCGTTAACTTTCAATCTAACGTTTCAGCAAACATCTATAATCTAACACACACTGCAACCGCACACAAAAATAAACAATACTTTTTTGGTATTCTCATATTTCTCAGGCTTCAGCAAATTCAAAAACTGAATAAAGAAAAGTCATAAATGTGCAAGAAGAATATTTAGGCTTATATTTTTATTAAACTATAAGCTTTAAAGATTTATGGATCGACTTTCTTCTGCGATTCGATGTAAAAACATTCGCGGGAATCTGTGTGCACTTTTTACTTTGCATGCACACCGGCTAAGGATAACGTTTCTATTCAATATTTATAAAAAATGCGCATAAAGTAAAGGATCGACAGAAAACACTTTCCATGCAGCCAACAGGATTTCATTACAAGTAGCAAAACCGGCAACAAGCTTCAGAAATCTCACATGATTTCATTCAACCGATATTCATATTGTCATTGTATGCAAACGAAGATGCAAAGAGCTTTTTACAACCGTTTTACACCAATTCATCCCTTTCCGTCTTTTGGTAAATTAACATCTTATAATTATTCGATGGACGTTTAAATAAATACCTTTAAGCTAAGAGGTCTCATAAACAGCTTTAGGGGATGAATTGAAAGCCACGACGTGTAAAAGTTGCATGGAGAATTATTTTTGGAGACCTTTGCAACCTACCTCAGCTTGGAAGATTTCTTGAGAGGTGGGAAGCCGTCCTAACTGATCTACTACCAAGTACATGGAGAGAAATAGGACACAGAATAGAGCCCCACCAAGAAGGACTATCCATTTTTTCATGATCAGCTAAAAAACTATAAAAACAAATCTATAGACTTCAAATGAGAAAGGAACATGTCTATTCTAAAAGTTTGAGGGCATACAAGAGACTGGATTCTAGCGCCCAGTCCTCCGTCGAGTGACGCAAACTCACATGGTCGTGAATCAGAGTAGTCGAGAGCAGATTTGACGAACTCTTTTTTCATTATTATGGAGAATTTTCAAGAGCTAAAGGATACAAGAGACGAAATTAAGAGCCTGCTATCATCAGCTACGCAACCTCGGGTTAAAAAGCTCCTACAAGATGAGCTTGCTCGCGTAGAACTCGAGACCAATGCCGAGGAGAAACGAATCGAAAATGCAGCTTCCCCGGAAGGGACAAAGAAGCAGCCGTCGAAGAAACCTCAAGTATCCTTAACAAAAATCACATCGTACGCTTGGGATCAATCGTCAAAATTTGTAAAAATTTACATAACTTTGCCAGAGGTAGAAACTCTCCCGGAGGAGAAGATTTCTTCTAAGTTCACTGGGAAGTCACTGGAGCTGAGAGTACTTGGCCTCAAGGGCAAGAACTACGAGTTTCAGATGGTACACTTGTTGCATCCTATTATTCCTGAGTCAAGCTCTGTGAAAATAAAATCAGGAAAACTAAGTATCCTGCTGAAGAAAGAAAAAGAAGAGAATTGGTCTTGTCTGACAGTGACTGAGAACTTGAAGAATATAAAACAGCAGCAACCGAAGTTTGATGAGACCAAGGATCCTGGAGAAGGGATAATGGATCTGATGAAAAAGATGTATGATGAAGGAGACGATGAAATGAAGAGAACCATTGCAAAAGCCTGGACAGAGTCAAGAGAGAAGCAGAATACCATGGACTTCTAAATACAAACATTGCGCTTTACCGTCAGGGAAAGAAAGTGACTTCACCCATTAACTGAGTCTTTATGAAAGCAGATGTTTTTGTGCCATAGGAAGATCACCCCTAGTCTCCTTCGCAGTTGTTTTAGGCTCATCACGCAATGATTGTTACGTGATGAGCTTAAAAATGGCTGTGAAGGAAACTAGTTCACCCCCACCTCAGGGATAAAGAGCTGGTGGACTGCGGCGGGACTTAATCAGGGGCACCCAACGAGGATATAGTTCAAAACTACTTAACATAGCCTTGTTGAACGTATTTTAGTATTTAAACGGTAGATATAGGCATATTTTTATCCCCTAAAAACTTTTCATCTGTTCGGATTTCCTAGCTGAAAGTCTAGTGATCCGAAAATTATAGGGATCAAAACTTATCTTTTCGAAAATTTCAGCCAGGAAAAGGCTCCCGAAAATTCTAGGTGGCCTTTTTTAGGGTAAATATCCGTTTAAAATGGGTAATTATACCATTTTGTAGATGTTCGAAAATCCTAGGAGAGGCAGGCAAGCAAGAAATTTTACGACAAATGTTCCGAAAATTCTAGTTCTCAAATCGTCTTCCGAACAGATATTTTCCCGAAAATTGCCGTTGGGTGCCCCTGCTTAATGGGTAAAATCATCACAGGCATAGTTTTTAAGAAGAATGGGAGAGCCTTGAGGCCTTAGTCTAACTGAACCTGTTCTGTGCTTCTGATTATCCTGAAAATATTTTCTGGCCAATCAGAAGTAGGCAGTCCAAATTATCTGGAATTGTTTCTGCAAGAGTATGTGGCCAGAGGTGCTACCAGTTCCCTGATAAAGCTCTTCAACAATTTTACCCTCTAAGTCGCATCCAAACTACATGTAGGTACCTTGGGATCTCAGCCTCAAAAGTATATGTAGAATCTTGCAGTGACCCATTATATTATTGTATTATCGCATGAGAAACTATTGTACTTCTAGGAACGTTTCAAGAAGCAATAGTCTAAAACTAGAGTTCATTGAGAAGTTCATCTTTGTTCTCAAGGTTAGCTAAGCAAATGATTGGCAAGCACAAGCAAAGACTCATATCATGTCTCAGTCGGAAATTAAGTACACTAGGAGCTTTTGTTTCTCACTCTTAAGATTTGGTCGGAGACAGTAGAAAAGGATGTATTGTGCACTGTTTATAGTAAAAATGCAATGTTGTGTTTAAAAGTGAATAAATAAGCAGCTTGTACTGATGAACAATTACTGTCTAACTTTTCCTCTCTTTGTAAATGCAGTATTTCGCAATAATTATTGGATTTGGCTTTTGTATAATTATAATAATGCAGATCAAGGAGGGTGTTATCCACCGATTCAGAAGACCAAGGTGGATAACACACTGCAAGATATGTGTTATAAAACTGAACCCAATGTTTATAATTTATTCAAAATGTAACCAACCTCAAAACACCCCCCAACGTCAAAGACCCAAGGGGGCTTATTTATTTCAAGCACATTTGAAGAGGCGGGGGCGTTATTTGAGATGGATGGCTTACTTTATTTAGAAAAGATGATGGTATCAATATTCTCTATAAAAAATAGAATGCAAAGTGGAAATGCCCAGGCACATGAACGGAGAGGTCATGCAGCCAAAGATCCAAACAAGCAAATAAGCAAGTAAAAAAGAGAGTTTGCCTAAAACCTGGAATCTGGAAAGCCCACACTAAACACCGAATGACTCTGAAGTTTAGTGACAAGGGTTAGGAGGTCTTAGGAAACTGAGTGAATCAAGTGTCAGGTCAGTTTGCCCAATATAATCTAAATGAACCTGATTCACTCAGTTTCCTAACCCTAACCACTAAACTTCAGTCATTGGACGTTTGGCATGGGCTTTTCGGATTCCGGATTTTAGGCAAACCCTGAAAAAGAAATATTGATTTTTGATTGATTAATTCAGCAAGCTGCAGACATTTGGTTCGGACATGGTCACTTCCGGCTTAACCTTTTTGTTCCCAGGGTCTTCACTTCTCCTCACGGTTATTAACAATCAAGCGTCCAAAGAATTGTGGGAGAAAGAGCGGCGGCCATCTTGATCAAGGATATCGTTTGGTGTATTTTGGTTTTTGTATTCCTTTATTGAGATGATCAAGGCGATCCTTGTATTCAATAACCATGGGAAGCCACGGATGACCAAATTCTTCACTCATTATGTAAGTATTGTATCCTCCAAGAAATGGAGTTTTCTTTTTAAGAGCACGAAGTAAAAGTAGGTAAAGTTGTGTGTGGTTCATAAGAACCTTCCGTTCCGTATTTTAACCTACAATGTAATCATACATAAGATACTACAACTAGTGGAAATAACCTATGTTGTACTGTCTTTTGGGCTGCCAAAATTCAACTAGTAAATTTGCGACAACACCTGGCCTATGAGAAATTATGAAGGATAATGCGAAAAATTGCACTTAGAGGCTTACTTCCACTTGTCCACTTCACAAACGCAAAAACTCCGTAGCTTTTATAAAGTAAACACTATTTTAAATGACGTTAATTTCTGCCTTCCAACTTTATTTTAGTGTAGTTTTTCCCGTTATTTTAAGAATGAGAAGCCATGAGTTTAATTGCGTTCAACATTAGGAGAATGCAACCTAAACTGAATGTGAGAAGCCTGGGCACAAGCATTTAGCAGAAAGAATCTCGTTTTTAGGTTGTTTCAACTACCGGTGATATGTCATAGCCTCCACGGGCAAGGTGCACGTGCATCTAAAAGGATCAGAATGCGCGCAACTGTTCTTTCTTCCACGTTCAGCTTTGCTCACTTTCTATCAATCAATCAATAACCTTTATTTATCCTTTATTTATAAAGCCTATGGGGTCGAGCAAAGCAAAAAGAAGAAATACAAAACTACTATTATTATCATTGTACAGTAACTAATTTTTTTACAGACTAATTATAAAATATTACAAGTAATTAGAAATTAGTATTTACATCACAAATTATAATAAATATTACAACGAAACCTGCATTAAGTGGACACCCTCTATTAAGCAGACCGTAGCCAAAGTCCCCAAATTTATTTCCTTATTCTAACTTTCTGAGCTGAAATAGCTGCTCCATTTATAGATCTGGTAGTACAGTGGAACGTCTATTCAGGGGACACCCTCGGGAGTCAGGCAAGTGTCCTCTGAATAGAGGTGTCCCCTGAATGATGGTCGGAGTGGGGTTTTTTAATAATTAGCCAACCAATTAAATATTTTTATTTTATTCTGCCTCTGAATCTGCTACAGTCATGATTTCAAGCAGCTAGATAAAATTATGTGTAGAAAATCATGATTCTAGGCATATCTCTGTGATATGGTATGTTGAATTCCCACTAGTACATCTTAAACAACAACTACAAGTCATGAACTAAAACTCAACAAACTGTTAAAAACTTGGTCCAATTATCAATTGCCCTCTTGATCTAGTTCACTTTTACTTTCCTTGCATTTCATGAAAGTATTGTGGGTCATAATAATGCAATTTTTTGTTGTTGTTTTTAACAACAGTTTTGGTTGGATTTCCAGTGACTTCACATCCAAATGAATGAATAATGTGAGAAGTGACAGTTGTGTAAATTTATGCAAATTTTGTGCAATCAATCATGGTGCATTTCTTTACCCAATATTTTTTTTAACAAGTATTTCTACCTTTATAATTTCTTTTTGTCTGACTAGTTGGGTGATACTAAACCAATAGAGTCTTTGCCCTCAAGGGCGATAGGTCAATAGCCCATTCAGCTTTGCCTCATGGGCTATTGACCCGTAGCCCTTTTGGGCTACAGGTCTAATAATTTATTGTCAAGTATTAACTATGGTATTATTTTTCTCATAATGAGCTAACATAATTTTAAAACGTGTTTTGATTTTGATTATATCAGGACTGTGGTGCTTATTTCGGGGCAGCAATTGTTGACTTTTTTTTTCTCCCAAATGCGGCAATTAATCAGGGGCAGTTCTTATTTGAGTAAATATGGTAATGCACCTCTCAAATTTTGAGACAAGTTTTGAGAAAAATAGGGTGCATCATACAAGAGTATAACATTCTTTAATTATGTTTTTTTTTCAGTCAGAAGACATGCAGCATCAGATCATTAGAGAGACATTTCATATTGTCTCAAGGAGAGATGACAATGTCTGTAATTTCTTAGAAGGGGGAACGTAAGTTATAACTTCTATTTTTCTCTCAATCAGATGAGGTCATGAACAGAATATTCTGTTTTGCGTGTAGATAATGCCAATAAGTATGAGGTCTATTACTATCCAGGGGGGTTTAAAATTCTATGGAAACAGTTTTTTTTGTTTGGAGTGCCGGTTATTCTCTCTACTTACATTGTACCCTGCTGAATAAATAGGTTGGATTGGCCAAGCAAGATAAGGGCAATGCCCAGTTTTGTCTGTACACTTATATTCTGGACTTGGTGGTTTACTTGTGACTTTTAAGAGTACTGCATCCTGATAAAAAAGAGGTTTTAAGACAATCTGTTGAGGGGGGTATTATGCCTCCCTCTTTATGACCATGCTATAAATGAAGTATCATTTTGTAGATCATTATCCATCATCACTCTGTTGGTCGGGTGGGAAACATTTTCTGAACTTGTGCGAAGGTGTTGTAGTAGTAACAATTTTTAATTTGCTTTTGCAGGTTGATTGGAGGTTCTGACTTCAAGATAATTTATCGTCACTATGCCACACTTTACTTTGTTTTCTGTGTGGATTCTTCAGAAAGTGAGCTAGGAATTCTTGATCTTATCCAGGTATGTTTATGACTATGTCCTGTTAAATGTTGTTTAATCTACTTATGAAAGGGTGGAATCAATTTTTGGATATGAATTTTAAATGGTAAACAATAATGACAAAATTCTGCTCAAAATCGTATGTGTCTGACCCAACAAATTATACACCTTAAGTTCTACCTTATCCTAAGGATCATAGAAAGAATGATATTTTCTTAGCTTTCTAATTTTGATTAATATAGAAAAATGTTATGTATGGTTATAGTTGAGCATTTTGCTCTTGCGCTTGATGCTGTTTTGTTTTATTATCAAGTAAAACAGGCCTCATTTGTTTAAAAGGTGGATAGCACTATTCAACGGATAATTCACTCTCCAGTGGATAATTGTCAGGGAAACAAATTGCAAAGTTACTCATTGGTTAGAGATTTATCTAGGCAATAGTGTTATGGACCACTGAACAAATGGGGCCAGGAGTTTTTTAATAATTTGTTTTGCTTGTTTTGCTAAGTTTTAGACAATTGACTTACCATTTTTGTTTTGTGTGTGTATTATTTTGTAGGTTTTTGTGGAAACATTAGACAAATGTTTTGAAAATGTCTGTGAACTAGATCTGATATTTCACATGGACAAGGTATGTCACTGAGCAACAAATGATGGCTAATTAACCTTACACTTATTTCATTCGTATGAGCTAAGTTTGGTTAAATTTAAGGATGCATTTCGTGATTTACACCTGAGTCATCAGATAAAAAAATCCTGTTTCCAGTTGTTTAAAAGATAGCGCCATACGCTGAATACGTAGCTATTTAGTGGATACGTATTGGGACACTAATATTGCGGTATCCACTGGATAGAGATTTATCTGATGGATAGTGTTAGCGACCTTTTGAACAGCTGGAGCCATTGTATCCAAAATGCAACTTTGCCGTGTGATCCACAATAGCAATAATAATATTATGATGGCAAAAAAGTAGAACATGACATCTGGTGATACTGAAAATTTATTAATCTTTGGTTATATTCTGGGCAGTCAGCTAAGGGATCCAACTTTGGATGCGACAATAGGAAGAGAAGTCCTTCATCTTAAGGTTCGCGCTAGATGAGAAGCTGTCTTGTGAGAGGCACCATGATTGGTGTCATGTACTAGTTTTGTCTGCATGAAAAGTCAATAAAACCACTTTGAACTGAGAATAAAGCAATAAATTATAGCTTCACCTTTGCCCCTGCCCTGCATTTAACCTTAGATCACGCTCAATTTTCGTTTCGCTTTGTAATAACATTCCGATGCGCAAAACATAAAGAGAATGTATGAGAACTGCTAAAATTGGGTCTGATCTCAGGTTACTGCGTTCCGAAATGGCAGATAAAATGGACAAAATAGTAATATAGGTTAAGTGTGTATTTACATTTCTTTGAGTTCCTGCTGGCTATGTTCATCCCAGTCCCTCTTTACATCTTTGTGTTTGTTGTTCAGGTTCACTACATTTTACAAGAGATTGTCATGGGTGGAATGGTGTTAGAAACTAATATGTCAGAAATTTTAACCCACATTGAGGCCCAAAATAAACTCGAAAAATCAGAGGTGAGTCCTCCAGTCTAGGAAGCCCAATTTTTTCATTATTTTCCATACACATTTGTTCCTGTTAATTTATTGTTTGCATGTAAACCAGTTTTGAAGCCACCTACAGGGTTCTCATTACATGTAAGTGCCAGCAAACAGCTAAAAAATGTTCTACTTTGAGGTCTGAGTCATCTACTCTTGGAGAAAAGTGGGTAAAGTGAGAGGTTAAAGCCTCAAATTGCCTACATTACTTGATTGCCAAGCCACCTACTTTTACATCCTACCTGTCTAAAGTAAAACTTAATGAGAACCCTGCAACTAAAAATAGAGGACTCCAAGCTGGGTAAGAATTTTTTATCCATGATATTTAAGAGTTTTAAGGCTTCACATGTTGTGAGAATTGTGTCAGCACTATACTAGGATTCATCTCTCATGAGATTGGGGCACTCTAGGGTCTCTGAAATGATAATGGACATGTTTCCGTCCATGGGTGCCAGTATATTTAGTAATTTAAGTCGATTTGGTCACAACCAAGTTGATCTGAAGAAGGTTCAGCATTTTGTCACTACAGATGTGGTAAATTTTAAATGAGCTATTAACATTGCACTTTTTGTCTCATTTAGGCTGGTATCAGTGCTGCACCTCAAAGAGCCATGTCTGCTGTCAGAAATATTAGTCCTAACCTACACAATCTACCAAAACCCAATATAAATCTACCATCTATGCCTTCACTACCACATATTAACCTGCCATCCTTTAAATAGCCGTAGATTTATTCTATTTTTATAAGTATAATTATCAATATGACAATATCAATAAACCTGTAATGCTAGAGTTATTCCCAGCTCAAAGTAATTTTATTTTGGTGTTGTACAGTATATAAAATTGTTAGAATATTCCCAGTTGTTGTGTTCTTAGAAAGTTTGTTAGGTGTATACAGTTGACTCCCTTATATTATTGAAAACCTTGTGAACATGAGTCATTGTCATTTTAAATTAGCAATAGTCCAAACATCTGTACATTTTGTTGGCGGGGATTTAGCCACAGTCCGTATTTTCAGGTTGTCTGTAATGACTAGGTGTCACAAGGTGATAGTTGACTTTATTTTCATAGCCTGTGAGCAAGCTCTCCATTCCAAGGGCCAAGCGGAGCAAGCTGCACGAGAACATGCGAGCAAGAAGCTTGCTGCCAGGGGCAGGGGAAAGCCCATTCCCTCCCCCCCCCCCCCCCCCCCCCCCTCTTGTTTTCACGCCACCTTTCGTGGCTGATATCCCCTAATGGAAAGATTGCTTGCAGGTTAGTAGTTTCACTTTCTGTTAGTTTCAATAAGAAGGAATAACAAAACATCGGACAGTGTCATTGTCCAAGGAATGAGCTGCTAAAATCAAGTCGCTCTTTTATGGCTAAAACGTTTCAGTTAATTAGCGAATATCACTGCTTGTGTTATAATGAATGAAAACTTAAGAACATAATTGTAGGCTGATATGCTTGGCTGTTGCACAACTCATAAGTACACTTTTGCATCTACTCTTAACCAACTAGATTTTTTGCATTTTTGGTACAAAATTTTCAGCATTTTGCCTGTTAAAACTTTACTCAAGCGACCAAGTGAACGAACGCAGTACGGATGTCACGGTAAAGAGAAGCAAGGGCTGGCACCTTTATCAGAGCAACAACAATGTCCTCATTTTAATCTGCTTTGTTAACAACATACAGTAAATGTACATGTATGAGATCACGTCACGCTGCCTCGAACAATAGCTTGCTGTCTGGGGTTGAGGACTGTTGCTGCAAACACTGGATTAAGTCAGCTGGTGCAAGATCTGGAATAGACAACAGTTCTGCAAGGACTTAATATTGTTTGGTGGAAATAATACAAGATGTAGGCAAATCGTTGTTTACAATTTTGGCTCATTTCATAGGAAATGTTCATCCTCGAATGAAGCTATAAAAATATCAGATCTGACTTTTTAAAGATCGTAAATGAATCCGTTATAACCGATACGTTTGGAGAAGGTCTGTTTTAAAAACTCGATATTTCAGAAGTAATTAATGAGTCATTAGCTTTTTTGCTTCTGCAGTTTCCCTAGCCTGCGAAAACATCCGTTTCTCCTCGCTCTTCGTAGCCGGGGACGTTTCGCGCGAAACGTCCCCAGCGGCGAAGAGCGAGGAGAAACGGATGTTTTCGCAGGCTACAGTTTCCCCAGCTTGAACGTTAGAAAACAGCTGACATTTCGCCACGCCACCGCTGGTTGCCCCGCAAAATGTAGAAATACCATACTTATGACGTTCACTACCCAGATCTCGGTAGTGCTTCTCATTGGTCGTGTCGTAGAGAAGCACTACCAAGATCTGGGTAGTGAACGTCATCAGTATGCAATTTCTACAATCTTTGCTCAGACGTCATTTCGAGGGAAAACCAGCGTTGGTATCACAAACTGTCAGCTGTTGTCATCTGCAATACACTGCCCAAACCCAATCTCGTCCCCAGGGTTTTCCCCTCCAAACCCTGCAATGAAGTCGTCAAAGATGACTCGGTGAGTTCTGGACTTAGTATAAAAAGAGTGACATTTACTTTGAAGGCACTAAAGCCGTGTCCCTGCCAACATTTTGCTACAATCGGCAATAAAAATAGTTGGGACACTTTTCCCAAAAGGTCCTTTCGGGAGGTTTTCTTGACTTCAACAGTACTTCCACGGAAAAAGTTTTCCATCCCCTCACCTCTCAAAGCAATGTTGAGCTGCTCTTTGAGTTGCATGGGAGAGACAACAAACGTCCCAACTTAAAATTTGAGGGCGAGGGGTGTAGACTGTTTTGCTGCCGATTGTAGATGGACCAAATCTATCGTAGTTAACGAGTTCGTTTTTTGTGCACTAACTAGCTCGTTTGCATACAAATCTATGTCGAACATCCCACTAAGACATGCGTGTTGCCTGAGTGGATCATAAGGGAACCAATGACCCCCTTTTGCTCCAGAGTTCTCCTTTTTGCTTTGTAGAACTCCCGGGGGGGGGTACTCCCTAATATGGGCTATATAGGTATGTGCGGCCCCAAAGGGAAGGGTTTTTCAGCCGTTTTGGTCATAAATTGGGTATCGATTTTGGGTATTTTGCCGCCATTTTGGTCATAAATAGGGTAACGATTTTTGCACTGTAGTCTTGAATGCACTGTTTTAGAAGAAGCTACTTCCTTATGATGTCCCCCTCCTTCCATCCGCGCTTTGCCTTCCTCTCCACCGGCTGCTTTGTAGGCTAGAAAATACAAGCAACAAAAGCCCTTCACAAAATAGGGTATCAAATTTTTGGTTAGGTAATAAATAGGGTAGGGAAAATCGCAGATTTTGGTCATAAATAGGGTAAGGGTTTTAGGAAGCGGGCCGCACACCCCTACCCAATTTTTCTGCGAGTACCCCCCCCCGTAGAACTCACCAAGACTAGCCTGCGTAAACATCCGTTTCTCCTCGCTCTTCGCCACTGGGGACGTTTCGCGCGGAGGAACGTCTGCGACTCAGCGACAGAAATTCCATACTGATGACGCAAATCAATGTTTACAAAATAAATCCGGTAGTCATGGGGTTCCAAACATAAATTTGTCCAATTTTGCGAGTCTTCTGGTCGATTTTGGTATACTGTTGTGTTCATCTACAAACGAGCTCCAGCAAAACTCAAATACTTCTTCTAGAGAAGACTATATTCCACAAATATTGACTCGGTTTTGTTAGAGATTCTTCATATTTACATTTGACCTTTGTGGCCTTTTGTCTTTTGTCTGTCAAGACTGTCATTCGTAAACAATAGCTAAAACAATGTAACTACCCCGTTAGACTACGAATCAGGCTGACTACGAATAGTCCCCATTTTTCCTCAGGGATAGTAGAGCGAGCGAAACGCGAGCGCGCGTGAAAATTACCCCACGCGAGAAAAGGCGACACGCGGCGGGGAGAGAGAAAAATGATTTTTCCTCATTAGGGAGCTTAAGCAGCAGCGTTTTTGAGCGACGGACGTCAACCGGAAGTGGACTTTTTGCATCATTGGGGAGTGGTTTGGTTGAAACTCTCGGGTAAATCGTCTTTAAAAGACAAAAGAAACTCAGCAATACAAGTTTGTTAGCGTCAAGGCATATAGAAAGGGAGAAGGCCTCACTTCCGGTTGACGTGCGTCGCTCAAAAACGTCTTTTAAGGACCCTAATGTTATCTCTTCCCGCCGCGTGTCGCCTTTTCTTGCGTGGGGTGATTTTCACGCGCGCTCGCGTTTCGCTCGCTCTACTATCCCTGAGGAAAAATGGGGGCTACTCGTAGTCTACTACCCCGTCGACCAATCAGCGCTTCAGACCGGATTCCGGACAGATTTTACGTCATCAGTATGGAATTTCTGTCGCTGAGTCGCAGACGTTCCTCCGCGCGAAACTTCCCCGGCTACGAAGAGCGAGGAGAAACGGATGTTTTGGCAGGCTAAACCAAGACCCGATAAGCTTGAATTGAACAAAAGCAGGTAAATATTTATAGCGGTCGTGGCTCAATTCAATTTTGTTGCTCGTATAAACGCTTGGGAGGACAACTACTTGGGAACGATATTCAGGGGACCGATCCTCGCATTACTTGATAGCCTGGCCACAAATAAGCACAATTCAGTCCTTAAGTGTGAGGTCACAAACATGGATTTGTAAATTTATGGCGCGCTTAATTGGAATATCCACGGAGAGTGTCATGAAAACCCCTCCTTGCGAAAACGAATCATCTCATTGCGAACTGGCAGAGAGATAGTACTATTCTTATGACTCCATTCAAATCCTTTTAAATTTGCTTTAGTGTATAAAATGTTATCAAATAGAAACTGCATTTGAAGATTAAATTGTGTCGAAATGGTTGTCGACGATAGATTTAGAGAGCGGGTACTGGCAGGGTGTGTTCCGAGGACGGTGGCAGTAGGTGATAATCCATTTGGATTGTGTAAAGTGCCCGCCACCTTTGAGCGACTGATAAACAGTGTGTTAGGGAACAAGCGGTCACAAATTGGCTTGATGGCATGATTGCATACACTGAATGTGACTCTTAAATTCTATTTTAATACACGGTGCCCGCCGTCGTTGTCACAAATGGTACATAAGGGAGACAAGACCTCTTTGATGAAAACTGACGAGCAGTCGACGGGTCCACCGCTTCTGTTTCTAGACGCACTGCAGTTTCAGACTATTTTCTACCTCACGATTTTTCATCTACCCATATAGACCTCATTCCATGAGGAGAACTCGTGCTCATAAAGCTCAAGAAGCATATCTTATTACGGAGGAGGGATGAAACTCGAGCCCAAGGGTATCCATAAGAGATAAACTCCGTTGCATCCCTAGACTTAGGTGTTGATGGGACGCTAGAATCCACCTTGGCTGTAGAGGGGTTGGGATATACTTGACCCATTTTCACTGATCTCCTTCAGCACTTTAGTTCATGATACCATCACATAATCTCTCTATGCGTACCTCGGAGAGGGGGATGTGTATGCCGTTCAACCTGATTCAACCTCCAAAACCTGGAGTGCGGCGAAAGTTACAGCTCCCTAGTTCTTGGAAGGTACGAGAAGCCAAATTTCGTCTTATTTCTTTTACTTCTTCTCGGTCGATCAATCTTTAGCGAGGACGCCAAAGGAAAATGAAGCGCTGACGAACGTAAGAGTTTTAACTGTGTTGTAGTTCGGTGACAATTCCACGATTCTTTGAGGAGGTTTTGCTATCGTAGCGCAGAATGTGAGTTCTTGTTTCTTGCTTGTAAATTTTGCTTATAACATATTTTGGATTATGTGGGAAAAAACAGCAGTGAAGCAAAACCTGCGAGTTTGCATTAAGCACAGAGTAAAAGAGCTTTCATTTATTTCCTTTATCGAATAAAATACCTTTCAATACCAGAGGATCCATTCGTTATAAAAACGTTTATACGAAAATACGCTTAAATTAAGGACCTGCTTATTGAGGCTTTGTGTAATAAGTTAACCTAATACCTTTTTGTAGGTATCGTTTACAGGAAATTGACCATTTTTACCGTCTTAGCAATAACTTGAATCCAGCGTAAGTTACTCTCTTAAGGTGTTCCCACACAGAAATCAAAAACCATAAAACACTACATTATGTTGCATTAATTTATAACAAGCTTGCAGCAGGCCAAACATTTTGGCCCAAATGTAAATAACCTTTTATGACAAACTCTCAATAGGCATATCAGGTATGATGCAATCAATGAAAGGCTAGGGAGGAGTTATTTTCACCTCAGGAAAAAGCCAGTAAAGACTTTCCAAACTAAACAAGTAATTTTAAATTAATTACACATTTCTTCTGAAGAGTTATGGTATCAGAGCTCCCAGCGATTGAAATAAAGGTGTTTTTGGAATCGGCTTGTCTACATTTTCTAAAATGAATAAAAGAATATACGACCGAAAAAGCATGTGTTAAAGCCTAATACTATGGAATTCCAAAAACAAACGCCCCCCTTTACTCTCATTGAAGAAGCCCGCATCACAAAGTTTTCTAAAGATCGGGGCGTCGGGTAGTCACAACTTTTGTGAAATGCTGCCAGGACTCCTAAAATAACCACTACCTTCGAGTAAGCCGGTATCTCGGGGGACTGTTGCTCAAGAAATTCTACTGTTAAGTCTACAACAAGCATTTACGCCTATTACGATCCTCGTCTTTCATTCTTTAATAGTCTGTATGGCAGGCGCAAAAAGGGGAGAGGGAGAAAACCGCTTCCTCCCAATCCTCTTCCCCTTTGGAGGCCTGCTAAGCAGGCTATTCTTTAAACAATAGTCATACAGACCTTATAACTATGTTACACATAATGTCTCTTTATATCTTCACTTAAACAACTTGAACCAGTCTTAAGGTGACGTTACAAGGGACGATCTGCAACGACGATTTTTAGCGCAACACAGCGTTACAACATTGTTGCGACATCGTTTCGAAAGGCTGCAACATTGTTCCAACATTAGAACCCTGTGCTGCGCCAAAAATCGTCGTTGCGAATCGTCTCGTGTAACATCACCTTCAGGCGGACTGAGATAAACGATAATTTGGAATCCATCTTTAACACGTGGCTATATGTGACACAGTGAGAGTTGACTGCCGGTATTGGCACTATTATTTCAAGCACGTTCCTGCGCCAAGCCAACGGTTAATTCTGCGAATAAGTAATTTAAGAGTTAAGATTGTTTAAAGATTATTTCGATTTTGATTTTGCTTTACAACCGACAGTCCATAGTCCATTTTAATGTGCCTAACGCTTGTACTAAAAACATTCTTTCTTTGTTTTATTATAGTTTTCTTTTTTCCGCACGGCACAAATACTCTTCAAAAATATTACTTTTGCCCAGTCTTCATCGGCCATGTGCTTGCCTGTAAGCTGGATCCACTCTGCAAGTGAAAAAATGAAATAAATAATAAACTAAGAGAATAAAAAACCTTATTATAGTCGAATCTCTCCACATTAGCCATCTCGGGAAAAGACGTAAGCAGCCACTCAAAGGCCTGCAGTCTGCCTATAATAAATCTTGTTTCCCTCCCCCCCGCCCCCTCCCCACAAACAAATTATTGCATAAGCATTGTTTGCAATTTCCCCTAGTATACAGTCGTCCCAAGCGAAAGTGAACCGAGAAGTTAAAACAAAAGTGAATGCATGGACTGTCCGCCCAGCAAGAAAGTGGCTGATGGGTAAAAATAACTGTTAGAAGGCAACAGACTAGAACTAGTGTTCTTCTACACTGAACAATAATAAATGATTGGAAAAAAACATTCCCTCGCCCTTAAAACTGGAGAAGCCTTTGGTTGGGTGGAAGGAAAGTTTAGTGTCTAAATTAAAGCTGTTAAATGGCTGATTCCTGGCTAACCCAGGAAGGAATAACGGATGAGCTGTTATAAATTCAAGCAGATGTTCTACATTGATTAAGACATGCGACTTTTCACCTGCTTACTAGGAGATCTTAGATTTAGCTCATGAAAAGTTTGGCATCTCAGTGCATCAGGGCTAAACATAACTCATAATTGCTGGATACAAAAGTACTTGAGTTAATGGCTTACCTCATAACCTCATCAGGAATGTAAATATAATCTACAGGAATGTGACTTGACAGGATGCGAAGGGAGTGGACAAAAGTAAGTTTCCGCCAAAAGCTAGCACTAGTAATGTAGAAAAGAAAGAGTTTAATAAAAATTATCATAGTTTTTGACAAAATCTTGGCAGTTATAAAGAAGACATTCTTTAGTCATAAATCACAGGTGGATGGCCAAAAAATTGGACTAGAAGGAGTGGAGTGGGGTGGGGTGGGGTAGATGGAGGGGGATGGAATGAGGAGGAGTGGGGGTGGAGTGGAGAAAAGCAAAGTGGAGTGCAGTAGGGTACGGAAGGTTAGCATAGGATAGTGTAGGGTAGAATGGAGTGGGGTAGGGTAGAGCAAGGTGGAACAGATTAAGATAAAATAGACTAGGCCAGAGTAGAAATTAGTTGAGTCAAGAAGAGAAGAGCAGACTCGAGTAGAGAGGAAGAGAGTAGCCGGGAGAGTAGAGTAAAAGGAAAGGACAAGGAAGGGAAGTCATCTTCATTTATACAGTGGAACCCCGTTAATACGACCACCTTTGGGCCATGGAAATTTGGTCGTATTAACGGGGTAGGGTCAAATTATGGTGTAAAATGCTTTTAAACTACATTCTACTAATTAACAACCTTACAACCGCAATTCAATGCAACTGAACAATGTAACAGTAAACGAAACCGAGTCATGAGAAAAAACGCTGACTTCCTTCAGTTCCTAGTTATGAAAGGAAAGGGCTTGTGATTTGTCTCGAAGAGCCGTTTTCTATATTGTAGCTTACAACACTTTCACAGTTATTACAAAGTTCAAAGTTCTGGGAGAAAAGAAAAGGAAATGGACTTGAACAGAAAAGCCACAGTGGGAGGCAGCAGAAACAAGAAGGCAAAATAACTTTGAGAGCCTCGAAATGCTGCAAAGTGAAGTCTTTCAGATCTTTTGTATTATTTATTCATGCATCCTTTTTACTGCACACAGCAATTTACCAGATGTCATGCTAACCACTAACACCTTTGCCTAAAAACATTCAATAAAATATTAGTAATGGGTTATTGTTTGTCAGATTGTGTCTGTTTTCATTCAGCAGCCCCACCAAGCATTTTGACTGGTCGTATTAACGGGGTAATTTTATAAAGAAAATAACGACTCAGGACTCCCAAAGGTGGTCGTTGGTCGTAATAACGGGGTGGTCGGATTAACGGGGTTGTCAGATAAGAAAATGAGTGGGCTTTTGTTCGGGCCACAAAAAAGTGGTCGCAATAACGGGGTGGTCGTAAGGCGGGGTTCCACTGTACAGGATTATTCCTTCAGCACTTGTTCCGTCACGGGCACCCAACAACTGTTTTCAGTGTAATATCTGTTCGAAGAAGCAAATATTGCCTACAATTTTCTGTTATTTGAGAACAGCTAAAAAATTTCTAGACGACCGTTCCATTCATGTACAATTTTCGAAGCTTATCTAATAAATTCCCTACTATTTTCTGAAGTTTAATTTACACATTCCACTCTCAAGGATAGGCTGTTTTTAGCGAAAAAGGGAAACCTAAAATTTTCGGATTCAAAAATGAGATGGAGAGAGGAATCAGAAAATTTCTCACTTTCGTAATAAGTTACATTGCATCTAAAATTTTCGGAAAAATAATACTGAAGCCCATGTACAAGTGGAACCCCGTTATAACAGGCACCGACAGGCCAAAAAAATTTGGCCGTATTAACAAGACTTTTTTACAAGAAAACGTATGGCTGTTTTGCCGGGCGGCGAAAAAAAGTGGCCTTAATAACGAGGAGACCGTATTACCGTATTAGTGGCCAAAAGGCAGGGTTTCACTGTAATTTCGAAAAGACTCAAGTTCACTAAGGATGACCGAACAGATAGAGATTTTATAGCGATGCTTAGAATGCATATCTAGAGATCTAAAAGTATTCTGGACAGCCTAAAAAGTGTTTTCAATGTATTTAGGTGGAAACCGTCACTGGGTGCCCCGACTAGTAACACTGAGAAACGTCAGGTCATTCGCTTCTCTGGTAAAACTCATTCAAAAACCTCTGCCTGCAGTTCTATTTAACAAAAGTTACATTTCTAAAAACGTTATAAATCTTACTTGAGAAATGGCTTTGCAAGTGTAATAACTGCTTTGAGTCTAAAACTGGGGTGCACAATAAACATTTCTTTCATTTTTTTCTTCAGTCTACAAAGAGAAAAATAATCAATTCAAAACACTGGGTTAAAGAGTTTGGCTGTAACTTCACCGAATAATCTAGACACCTAGAGTTAACATGGTTCTTCAGATTGTGTCTGCAAGTACAATACTAAGGACTACTATAGCAGCAAGCATGTGCTGCTCAACCACACTCAGTTTTTATACGCCCTTTGTACAACAAGCAATAGATGTGATAGGACAGTACACATGCAGATTGCCAATGAGGATTATCGCACTGAGTTGGTTTTAACCATTTCATATATAACAAGAAATACAACTAACATGCAATTAAGATAATCATATTTTTACTTCCTGATTTCACCGGAAGATGATTAACCCATTCGCCCCTTGGAATTTTGCCAAAAAACGCGTTTTTAAGCTTACAGTCAAGCAGTTTTTTAATCATTGCCAGGCTATAGTGTAAAGAGCTAAAACGAACCACAAAACTGTTTACAGATCATGAACTTCGAGGTCTTCTGATCCAGGTGGAAAATATTAGCTTGTGAAGTTTAGGCATGCGCAGAAAGCAAAATCTCCAGACTTTTTCTTTTCGCTTTCTCTCCTCTCCTCTTCTTTCGCTTTTCTTGCCTCATTTTTTTTGCTTTTGCTGGTTATTTAGTAGGCTTCATTTCGGTGGGAAAAGTTCTGGGAAAAGCTTTTAGGATCTTGGGATTAGATGAAAGGAAAGGTAGGTGGGTAGTGACACAAGATTTTCGTGGAAATTTTCAGGTCAATGTTACATGGTTTTTTGCCTTTTTCTCCGATCTCCTTGACTGAATCATGCTCATTCTAGTGTGGTTTGAAAGATCTCTTTACCCTGCACAAGTTAGCGGACAAAGTTGTCCTGACTGTCAAAACTGATGACATCACTGGCAGTAAATATTCTTACCCTCCTTCAATATACTGGTAAAACCTCTTCATCCATGCAACGGAAGGCATGTTTTGTTGTCTTGTGCAACCATTCAAATAAACTAAGTAGTAATCGTCGTGGATGGCCAGCAGCTCCAGGGTACTTATAACATAACTACAGTCATATGGAAAGAAGTGTGAATGATAAGGCCACTTCATAGTTCATACAGACAGTTAAAAGGAAGGTATCATTTGATAAGCAGGGCTATCAGCAGGAGTTCAAGGTGCCAAGTGCAAAAAAATTAGGTGGAAAATAAGGCAGCCAGGATGCTTGTTTGGCTCTGTTTCTCTTTTGTTGCCAATAAAAGTGGCCAGGGGTAATGCTCATAGAAGCCACGGGAAATCCCTGGCCCTTAGTGACAGCCAAGAACATAGTAACATCATTGTTGTTTCTAAGGCAATCTTATAGGTGTGAGGCATTTTAAGGAAAGTGAGAGCAAAGAAACAAAATGACAGAAAGATCTACACTTAAATAAGATCTGATACAGCAAGGAGCCCAAAACTGTGACCTCCCTTAATTAACTCACATTCTTTCATGCAGACATTAACCAATCAGAAGTCGAGGACAGTTTCCAGCTGGTTTCTGATTGGATTAAATCTGTACCAAAGAATGTGAATAAATCAAAGCAGTCTCACTCTTGGGCTCTTTGCTGTAAGTCTCCAAGCATCAAAAAGCCACTGACAGTGCACTGCTGCTCATCTTCAGGGGGAAGGAGGAAGAGGCACAAATCTGATTTAATTTGGAAAGTTGAAAAAAGGCAGGTAAGAGGGTGGGAGTTGATTGGAGCCAGTGAGCCTGAAACAACATCACAATAATTATTACAATTATTACTTCAGTCTATGCAATATAGTAATCAGACTAAGCCATTGGCCGAGACAGAAACCAAAATACTTGAAAAATTCAACAAATGATAAATTTAATAATAATAATAACTCACAAGAAAAGCTGTTCCATGAGGAAATCATAGTTCTTGATACTTCTGTCTGGGAGGTAGCAGGCAGCCAATACAACAATTGTTGATTTCGTATTGCTAAAGTAACCTGTGAATAGTAAACATAAACTATAAGTGGAACCTCAATATAACAAAGGGCAAAGGGACTGGCAAAACTTGTCTGCTGTATCAAGATTTCATTATATCGAGGTCCTTTTCCATATATTTTACTATAATATGGGGGTAAAGAAAATTGTTCGTTATATCGAGGACTTTGTTATATAGAGGTTCATTACGTCGAGGTTCCACCACACCTTCAAAATGGTTAAACATTACGACAGCTAGTTCTAAACAGAGCAGGGATAAGTGTTGGTGTCATTACCCACTTATAATGGCCTTAACGGTCAACTATAGAAAATAATAATTAATAGCCTGGCATATTGACCCTTGTTGAAATGCTTGCCTGATTTCATTGCCACGCATATGTCACCAGCCCTATAAAAGCAAGGCTGACACTAAGGGCGCTTTTCACTTGTCAGAACTGGCCGGCTGGACCATTGCCGGACCAGTCAGTTGGCAAAATTAATGAAATCCGCTTTTTCGAAAGGGTTTTTGCTGAAAAACATTCTCCTTTGTGCATACTACTTAGGATTTGAGTGATCTGGCTGGATAGTTTTGATTACAAGTGAAATTATCATTACAACAAGAATGGTCTGGCCGGTCAGTTCTGACAAATGGAAAGCGTCCTAAGATCTCAAGTTTCTAGGTATATACAATTAGTAGGCAGGAAATGGAAAGCTAGTAAGTTCTTTATGTCTTATTTTCATTTAAATGTTTCATCTCGAAGTAGCTGGGGGTCTTGCACATATATAGTAGCCAGGGGAAATTCCCGATCCCCTACTCCAAGTGAAAGCCCTGTGAAAGGCAATCATTGTACCAGGCCCCAGTGGTTCAAAAGGTGGATAGCGCTATCCAGCGGATAAATCTCTATCCAGTGGATAGTGCAATAATTAGTTTCTCTAATACTTATCCACTGGATAGTGATTTATCTTGTGAATAGCCCTATCCAGCTTTTGAACAACTGGGGCCAGGAGAAGAAAAAGTTTCAATGTGCTGCCTTACCACCGTGAGAGATAACTTTCATGTAAGGCTCTAGAAGCTTCAAATCCAATATCTTGTCCCTTCCACTGACACTAACAGTGTACCAACGAAAATTATTTCTATCATCAGGACTCATTTGTCCATCTTGCTCTTTATTTTGTGGGTGTTCACTCTGTTCCTCCTCCCTATTCTCTTTTTCATCCTCTTCTTCCTGATCATCCACCATCTCATTTTCCTCATCTTCAAAAGACTCCTCATCGACATCACCTTGTTCTAGACTAAACTCAGTCTCAGACGTTTGATGCAGCAGTGGTGTGATTGTCTTAGGAGCTGAGTAGCTTCTCTGTAGCTTTTTCTTTTCACCTTATAATTTACATAAATTACACATTAATTTTATAAGTTATAAAGAAATCAAAGTAAAAATATTCACTTATTAAACAGAAGGCAAATCCATGTTAATTATCTACAGTGCAGCTTTAAGAAACTGGAATTTTATTCAGACAGCGCTGTAACATGTTCATTTAGTCAACAAAAGAAAAAAAACAAGAAACAAGGGACGATTAACAAAATAATACAACTTGAAAGGAGGGTCGAATCTTTAGCTCTAGAAAAGTGAGCCTGCTACTCAAGGTAAGCTGGAGTCAATGACACTGTCATTAACCACCATTGCCCACCTCTACCATCTATCTACCCAAACTATCCAAGGCAACTGTGTGAGCAGCTACCACCAACGTGTACTTACCAATGAAAATTAATGTACAGGGAAAATATATTTATGGAGTTGCAGAAGGAATGAAGTACTCCTAACCATAAACAGTTTATAGTTAAAGTAAATGGTACATATGAAATAGAAAAATATATTAAATATATTTTGTACTAAGAATAAGAGTTTACAGAAATTAATGGACAAATGGACTTTGTAATCCTGTTAATTTTCTTCTTTTACAAAAATGATTAGTTTCTTCTTTTTTGAATAGCACAAGGTGTGCCTACTGTTATATTACAAGTCTTGTAATATAACAGTAGGTATACCTTGTGTGGTCTTGTGTGGTGATTGTGGAATTGCATGTGTGCTTAGGTGTGTAGTCCGTTTCTGCATGTGTGCTTTGTGATGATAATTGTAATTGTTGTACTTTGGAATAACAAATGAAATAATAATAATAATAATAATAATAAAATTAATGTACAGTCAAACCCCACTTTATAGGCACCCACTTTTCTGGACAACTCGTTATTATGGACACCCACTTAAAACAGACACCTCGTTATTACGGACAGTTTTATTTGTCCCTGGGAAAGGCCTGTAAATTTTCTCTAAATTCAACCTGCTTAATAAAGACACCCATTCATGCGGAAAAATAGACACTAGTTTCTTGCCCAGTCAACAGATTCTCATAGAAAAATTAAGTCAACCTCACTAATGCCGACACTTCATTATGTGCTACTTGCTGTAATAGACTTTTCCTTTCCAATAGTAAAAAACCTTCAGTGGACAGCATGTCGATGTTCTCAGCGCTACAGTACACTGCACAGGATGATTTGCAGACGTCAACTTCAACCTATTTTGGCATCAAACGAGTTATGCAGAGACCGCACAGCTTTGATTAAGTAATCTACGGATGAGCAATTTTTGAGTCTTTCATAGATTTAGTCCGCGGAATGAAGGCTTTTTGAAGGTTAGAAATGTTTAATTTGATGATGTTTATGCCCTCTTTTATTTCTTTAGTTTTTGGTTCTAATTGAAGGTTTTTTATGACATAAGTAACATGATCCACCTAATATGGACACTTTCTATGGCCCCTTCAGCGTCCGTATTAATGGGGTTTGATTGTATTTACAAAGTGGGAGACAGGCCAGGAGCAGGGAAACACTTGAAGATTACCAGCCAAAATGACCTTACTGACAGGCTGACAAGCAAGCTGATGTGTGTACACAAAGAGAGAAGAGAACCCAAGTGTAGAAAGGCTGTCCCTAATGACCACCGCCCAGCACTGTTTTGATTTTCCCTGTATTACAATTAGGCCCAGTTCAAATGTTGATTTTTTAGGTACCAAACTTAATCCCCTCTATTTATATTTATGTGAAAAAATTTGGCCATGATAATTACAGTTTTTCGGCCATTGTGCGCTATGAGAATCATGTCCTGTGCTACAGGAATCGCATAGCGCGTGACGTGATTCACAGCTCGCGAGAGGGTGGTAAAAGGTCAATGTTTCAGTTAAGTCCAACATGTCTAATTTGGGTTGACCCATGAATCCATGAATTAAGTTCGAGTGGCCCACATGGAAATTTCAGCTATGGAACTACTTCATTTCAAAATTATGTCAAATTTTTCATCTGCCAAATCAAATGCCTAAATTACTATATTAATAATTTATTTTGACCGGCAGGCATTGTAGATCATTGTACATCATGAAAATGAATTGAGTCAAACATATCATTTGGGTTAACCTAAATAAGTATTGAGTTTGGTACATGAAAAGTTCGAAGTTTGAACTGGGCCTTACCCAAACAAAATAGATAATCAAAACAGGTCAAGTCACTTTATTCTCTGTTTACATACTAGAGACAAATCTACAAAAGAAATTGTCCCTCACCTGGTTCATCAATGATGCCACACAAGTCCTCAATGGACTGTGCCTTTCTTCTCATTCCTTGGATCCCAGTGTCTGCGTCATTCTCTTCAGCAATTGCTAAGAAAACTGGTGCTAGCAATTCTGTCCCAGCAACTTCTGCATGCTCATCAAAGGACAGTTCTTTAAGCAGTATCTTTTGTTTTCTTTCTAAAATCAAGTTTTTAAAAAAGTCTTGAAACTGCCAGTTGAATAGCATTCTTTTAATTTCATTTGAAGTCACAAAGTCAGGCAGGGGTGTAAACTAAGTTGAGTTGTAAGCAGTTGGTTCGTTAAATTTTATGTACATGCATGTATTTTTGATTAACTTTGCATTGTTTTCCTAATTCATAAAGCTTGTCAGTAACTGTGCTCACATTGTGGGTAGCTCCTCCAAAATAATATTGTTCTACAATAAAAAAATTGGTAGAGGATTTAATGGAGCCAAAACCAATAATGTGGAATTACACACGTTTTAGGCATCCTACCGACACGCAGAAATTTCAAGCAACAACAACTTGCTGTCTGCTCTCTTTCAACAACCCCTTGTCAGTAGTCATTTGGCCAGACAATTCCTGAAGAATCATTTTCTATCGTGAAATTTTATGTCTACTGGAAAAGGACAAAAAATAGCACCTTACTTATAAATAAACAATTTAAACAATGGCTTTACAGCAGGCTAAAATGTTACTTTTCATTTTCAAACAATTTTCACTGTGCTCACAGTAAAAATTTCAATACTGGCTTACAGTATAAAGTAATAAAATTCTCACGTAGTGAGATCAAAAGTCTGGAATTCTACTGAAAAATGCAGACCTACATCTAAAGTATGAATATTAAATCTTAGAGATTAAAGTCTTGATTTTCACTGAAAATTACTAACCTGCATCAAGAGAATTAAATTCATCGAAGAATCCTCCACCTTCCCAATCACCCACATCAAACTCCAGTGAAGTCTCCAAAGCACCATTGAAGCTAGCAGATATCATATGTTCATCATCTAAAGTTCCTTCTATCTCCTTTGCATACTGTTCTTCAAATTCATTATCACTAGTTATTGAAGACATTGAGCCTCTTTTGGCTTTGTTTTGTAAACTATCACTTTGAGATTTCCATGTATCACTGTTTGTCTCCAGCTGGGTTCTCTCCTTGTGTTTAGCTAAAAAATCTGTTGTTTTTGTATTTGTTGTGTCATCTGAGGTTTTAATTTCATTCAACATCATGTGGTCATTTCTCTCACCATTATTGGTTGCTATGGAAGTTGATAAATTTGCCAATGCTGACTTTATAACATCAGCAGCAAGAAATCCAATATAATCTTGAATTGCTTTTGATCGTTTAACGAGTGGAAGCAGGATCTCAACACTGTCTTCATCTAAACCAGTTTCCATTTGCTTGGTTTTTAACTTTGTATCCCTTTCTGGTGAGATTTCATTAAATTTGCCCTGAAATCTTAGACAGGATTCATGCAATGATTCTGTGATGACACTATGAACAAATCTATCACAGTTAGATTTCAATGTCTCCAGACCAAAATCGCTAAGCTTTTGTGCCATGATTTTAGTCTTGTCTTCAAGTGGCTGTGGTTTGTTTTCTTCTTCAGTAATTCTCTCAGACCAATCCCCAACTAAAAGCTGAGAAATCAGATTCTCAATGAACTGTTCACAATACTGCTCCAAAGCCAAGATCTCACTTTCATTTAGTGATAATCTACCCTCTCGTAGACCAGCTCGTACTTCCGGGTTTAATGAGCAGATCAAAGCCTCTTTAATTGTCATGTTGGTGGCCTCTTCACAGATTTCATTCAACAAGTCTAAATCAGGAGAACTCACTTCCTCAAAGTTTTTCGTATCTTCAGATTTGCTACCTTTGCTAACTATAGAGTCCACATCTTCTGTATTTGCCAAAGTTGTGCTTTCAAAAGTTGATTCACCATGATTCCTATAGTAATTAGAATTATCTTTACTTGATGAGAAATGTCCAGGACTAAACTCGTGTTTGATTGTATCATCAATTAAATCAGAGTCTTCTTGTAAAGATCCATGTGCAGTGGCCCATGTGCTGTCCCCTGTGGAACATTCACCCACTCTTTCAAGAGAAACTGTACTCTCAACTACATGTTGGTCCCTCTCTCCAAGGTAACTATCAGATGTCGGTGTTGCATTTATGTTTGACAAAGCAGATGTATACAATGACTTTGACACTTCTCCAGAGTTTTCCTGAGTAGAACTCCCAACAGGAGAGCTGGAACTTTGGTCACTGGTCAGAGTTCCATTTTCAGCAGCATCACACTGCAAAACAGGGGACAACGTGTCACCGTCAGTTGGACCATCTTCTTCAAAATGGGCAAAGGTTTTTGTAGGTGTACTGGTTCTTTGGTTTTCAGAGAAGTATTCAGCAGCTTGATCATCTTCCAACAGAAATGACTCATCTCCAGTGGTTAGACTGGCCTCCTCTTCCACATAACTATTGTTGGTCACTGGACCACTGTCTTGAGCTGCCTGAGTTATGGGATCCATTCCACAGCCTCTATGGAAATCCTCTGCATTATTCATAAACTGACAACTGCCAGGCAGATCCCTTAAAAATTGACAAAATTACAATCTTGATGTAATACAAACAAAATTATCTTCCTCACACATTAAGTTATTTATCCTTTTAGACAAATACTTATACTTAGGTTCCATAGTTCCATCATAGTGGTGCATAATGCATCCACAGCTGGTATTCTCCATGGTGTTCTCTATTTCTTTATCATAAGGTTTCTGTGATCAGCTGAGATTTTTGAGACTATCCAAGGCTGTGCTCAAGGAAAAATATTTAAGGGAGTCTGGTTCTCTGAACCTGCGAAATCAAGGCTGCCCAGCAAAGAATTTCTATTAAAAAGCTAAGACTCCCTAGTTGCCCAAGAGAAAAAGTGAGGCATCAGGGGCCACTGGGTGCTGCTAGAACACAGCCCTGTTATCAACCCAACCAAAACCTGGAAAAACATAGACTGTTCACATCCCCTATTTTTTCGTGAGATCATCTTACCGCCACAGGAATCTTGATTTTCAAATGTACCCAAGGGGCGGGCGTCGGGGATTATAGCTCGGGGGGAGGGGGGAGAAAAATGGAGGGACTGTAATAACATAACTGCAGCTCGCGTTCACAGAGCGCGTTGTACCAGCAACGCAGGCATTTGATTGGTCATTAGACAATAGATGTTAATTTGCGTTGACAACGGGTTTACTTTAAGATGCCGACATTGACAAGTCGATGACAAGTCGACTTTTCCATAAAACGTATGCTTTCATACCATAAACACAAGAAGGATTTTTGGTATTTTCATGAGGAAAATGTTTTCTTGTGCATGTTTGCTGATTTTATTTCGAGGAATGGACCAGAAACATTATAAAATCACTGTTTCGAAAGGAGGTATTTGTAAACTTGTGTAATCGATGCTAAATGTGTCTGGCATGTTTTTCATCACCAGCGGAGTTTCTTAATTAATGAATGGTAAAAGGCGTGAAATTCCTGCAATGCCTCCTGAACGCGAGCAGCAGTGATGTTGTTACAGTCCCTCTATTTTTCTTGCTTCCTCCCAAACCGTCCCCGCCCCATAAGTAGTTTTGACATTCATGAAAGATGGCAGCTCGTAACACAAAGCGCTCGATCTCAATGATCTTACGGAAAAATCGAGGACTGTGAACAGTCTAGGAAAAACAGTAAGAGAATGTATCCTGCCATGCTTTTCCCTCAACCACTTTTAGATTAGAGACACTAGCATGTCTTGTGTAGACTGTCACACTGTTTATGAGGGAAGTGTGTGTATTATAAGCAATCAATAAATTGTCCTCAGTTATTAACATCCTCATAAATACAAAGGCTTTCCTCTACATGTACTGTACATGGAGCACTTTCAGGTTCTTTTCTCATAGCAGGAATGTACTCCTATACCTAATCTTTGATTAATATATATTCCCAAGCCCCCTTTTTCATAACAGTTAATCTGTTAGGAGGAATTGTGTTAAACTATTTAATAAAGAGAATTCATCTTTAAGGTTAATCTTTTCTCTCTATCTGTACTGTGAACTCGCATTTTTTTTATTAATATTGTGTTTTTGATAATATGAGTAGTTCTATAGTTACATGTAATATTTGTGGAGTCATTAATAAAGTAAATAATTTCAAACAAAAATTACTTCTCTTATTTACCCCTACTGTAAAAAAATGTAGAGGACACCTCTATTAAGCCACCTAACAATTTAGGGTGTAATCTATGTTTATGGTACTTTGAAATTGTCAATTGTATAATAAAGAAATTACTGCAAAATACTGTATGTATATTCGCTTAGTCTCCAGGACCATCCAAAACATTTTGCAGTTGAGGGTGTCTGCTTAGTTATCCACAATCTCTCTCTTGCAACTGATGTTTGCGATGGTTTGAAGTTTTCAAATAGACCTTGTCACAGTTTTCGACGCCATCCTGACGAGTAGGCAAATACGTGAGAAACTACAGTGTTTGTATGAGAATCTAATATCGAATAATTGCCGTAAAACGGCTGTTCTGAAAAAAATATGAATTGTTAATTAAACCTTCACCCCTAAGGATTCTACTCAAAAAAAATTGAGGGCGTTCCATGCACTAGAAGACCTAAAACCACGTTTTTAAATTTTCTATACATTTGTCTGCAAGAAAGTCCTGGGAAAAATTACAGACAAATATATGGAAAATCTTAAGCAAACATCTGAAGAAACTTAAGCACAAGTATGACCCATAAAATTTTTTAGTACAGTCCTTTGCTAATTAGTTTACATTGATATTTTTTTCAGAACAGCCGTTTTACGGAAATTATTCGACATTAGATTCTCATACAAACACTGTAATTTCTCACACGTTTGCCTTCTCGTCAAGATGGCGTTGAAAACTGTGACAAGGTCTATTGCAGTCACTTAAAGGCTCTTGCACTGAAAACATTCAACAGCTTCTAATGAGCTGACAGGTCTCAAAGGAAAACTCCCATCAAACAAATAGCTAAGCCAGTTGTTGTATGACATGAATAACAATTTATTACACTCCCATAGTGTGTAACCATACCCCCCCCTTGGACATAGCATATTTAATTATAAACAGTAATAACTATACTATCAGAATATTTTAATGAAAGTGTCATAAAACATTAAGTTGCATTGCAAACTTGGCAAACAGAACTTTACCCTGCTATTGAGCTAAGTGCAAATAATTTAATATTCAAATCCTTCCTTTGTTAAATAAGATGATTACTCTCAATAAAGCAGCAATATAACTTATTATATATATTGGCCCTTTTAAAACACAGCATATTCTAACACAAAACAGATGAGAATATTATTCACAAAAAAAAAGAAAGAGAAGCTTCTGGCTTGACGATTTTATGTAAACATCACTAAAAAAGAATTTTACTGAACTGACACCAGGATTAAACCTCAGAATTGAGATTTGTAAAAAAGCTCTTTCCATCTAAATCGAGTAAATGCAATCATGAATGCAGCTGATATAAACAAGCCAATATTATCTTTCAGCCGTGACCAAACGTTATTTCCAACGCACGAAATTTGATGAAGGTTCGTAAAGGTAAGCTTAAGACTTGATTACAAAGTGACATCGAGAAATCCATCCTTGAGCCCTGGTTAATCAAGTTACAACAAGCCAATGCATGCCACGATTCGAAACCAAAGTCAGTTAGAGACGAGATTAAAACAACACCTTTACATCTTCAACTGAAATGCATTTCTTCAATTCACGTCAAAGAAATGGCTCAAAAGGACACGGCAATTACATGAAATTATGATTGACTTGCCTCGCACTCTGAAAAAAAAACTGACCAAGACTATAGTCAATTATTCGTCCCTGTTTTAGCCTTGTATTTGTTCGGACCTCATTTGCAAAGGAATAAAAAATATCTAACTTTCAGTAATTTTCTGTCAACTAAGAAATATGCGCCCTATCACAGATAGCTTATGTTTATCATAAACACAGGCTTACCGTATTCCTCGTGAGGTAAGAAAAACGGAAGAAGATCACTGTTCGTTGCACCCGCCATTTCTGTGACGAGTGAAAAGTAAAAATACACCGTAAATAAAATGTTTGACAAGCCCGTTAAGGATTCTGGGTAATTTGAATATACTTACCCCACCCTACTCCTTCCCTACTCCATGCTAACCGTAGCTGATATCCTACCCAACCTACCCTACCAATAGAATAATGCGCCTGCCCAACGAAAAAACCTCCACTTTGCTGAATAAGAAATCTGTGCTTAGCTACAAAAGGAAAACTCTGTTTTTCTACATAAGAACGTCTCATAACAAATTAACAACCGGAAGTGGACGCGTGACATGGGCCACTTTAAGTCCTTTAAGAGTTTAAGCAGGGACGTTTTTGAGCGACGCACGCCAACCGCAAATGGGTTTTTTGGACTCTTGAGCCGTGATTTTGAACACAGTTTTGGGCAAATATTCTCTTTAAGAGTAACGACATTTGGTAGCGTCAAGGCATATCGAAAGAGAAAAAGGCTCACTTCCGGTTGACATGCGTCGCTTAAATGAGGCCGTGACGATGTGCGAAGATCGCGTCCGTATCATCTGAAAAACACGAGTTATTTAAATTACTAAGCTGACAGCGCCTGCGAAGACAGATGCAAACAAAGACGGAAAGGAAAGTTAGTTACTTCCCAGAAACTGCTGCAAAACTTTGCACTCTACTGGTCTCGCTGGGAAGCTAATGAATATCTTAGAGTAAGGTAAGCTACGGTTTTTATATGATCATTCGTCGATGCACGTTCTACAGATCCAGAGTAAGCAACAATCTTTCAGCTGTCTCGAATATTGGTCAACAGTAACTGAGAATTCACAAAATGCGCATTAACGCGTACTCTTCATGCAAGAGAACTTGGAGACGCACACTTTATTTGCCACTTTCATGAATTCGTGCTTGTAATACTAAAATGGGAGATTAGACTGGGGTAACTTTCGCAAAAGAGAACTTCTGTCGGCAAATTTGAGGAAAAGTTGGTAAACACACATTTCTACATGAGAATTATGTGCTGAACACGAAAATTTTGTTTACCAAGGTTGGTTCCACCATTTAGACCTTGAAATCAGCCGTTAAGGTTAGTATTAATAAATTGTGACATGAAAACGAGGCTGCATGTTGTATGAGGATGCAGAGTACTCTCTAACGGTTAAAATTCGTTCAGATCAACAGGTGACTGATACAACTTATTACTTACAGTACCTCGCAGAAACCGTCTGAAAATCACGTGATTTTTCTAGTCACGTGACCATTGAAAACGGGGTTATAGGCTATTCAGAATTTTGACAAATTTGACGGCACAGTCAAAAAAGAAACAAAATTACCAATCCAGCAATTCGCTCCAATAGTTACAGCAGCTATAGAAATTTAATTTTCAGCTATTTCCTAAGATATTTACAGTACGTTTGCGATCTATATATTGCAGACACCTTACTTCCATTTTCAAGTATTGAATTTCTAGATGTTTGCAAAATCCTTGAAATAATTAACAAAAACTGCATTTTCTTAAAACTACTTTTAACTTTCACGCCCTAACCATTCTGGATACATGCTGTACTTATAACTAAGAAGGAAGGTCATAACATTCGATTGATTGCAGCCATTTTAGATGCGTCTGATGTCAGCTTCTGAAACATATTTAAGACCTAAATTGATATTGTAAACATCAGACATCCTACAGGACGAAAATTAAAAAAAACCCGTTATTAGTCCATAGACAATTATAAAACAAGAATAAAAATTTGTTAGAGAAGCTAAACGCTTTGTTCTGCTGAACTGTACCATTTACTGTCCTTGGTTTGCAATGACATTACCATCAACTTCATTTCTGCAATTGAACCTATTTGTTGAACATCCTGATTTGCAGCTACAGGTAATCATCTCGGTACAGCTTTCGGGTACAGGCTAGGGGCAAGAGTCATTAACTTAGGCACGAGCTTTCCGTCATCAGAATTAGTCCATCCCATGGTTTCTGGAAGTGGGAAGGTGGGGTTCGTTTTATGGGCTTGTCTCCATAACATTGCTTGAAAGCGTGCGCTAGTAATATGCCATCATGCTGCATCACTTGTGTGGGGAAGTGCCTCTGGGAATCTGCCCCAACCAAACAACGTCGCACGTGCTTTATCACATTCCTCTGCATTAGCAGCATTGTACACTGCAAATGAATTTTTCTACGGACTTCACAGTCGTGTCATCCAGGTCTCCATCTGCAAAACTTTCCAATAGCGTTTGGTGATGAGGTGATGAGCAAATGCCTTCCAGGCAGTTTTCTTGCTATGCTTAGCAAAGAAAGAGACCGTATCACAGCCTGTTAGCGCATGAAAAGGAAAGATGGCTTCCCTGTACCCATCAAATGCAACATCTATCCGGTCATAGTCCTTTCCACAGACAAGGGCAGCTTTCAAAAATCTATATACGAGATCGTCGAATTTGTTACACTCTGATGGTCTTCCTAGAGCCATGACTAATTCTTGACCGGCAATTAGTATTGTCGAACGTTCTGGGACTGGTGTGACCCGAGGATGTTCCATCTCACCCAAGACAGCAGCTCTATTATCACGGATTGATTTCCAGATTGTGGCTGACCATTGGTATCTGCGATAGCAAGCGAAACAGAGACTAACTCGTAGCTGAAGCAAATCTACTCTTCTACCAGCATCGTACGCTGTAATGATGCGCTGGAGGATCATTCTGTCAGTTTCGATAGCGGCAGACTTTTCTCTTTCTTTCTTTTCAGACTCATAAGGAGAAACAAATGTCACGGCTTTACTTTTGGGAAGAGGATCCCTAAGCTTCTTTTAATTCTCATCTTCGTTTGGGATCATAAGCCTTTCTTTAACAAAAGTGTCCAGTTGTTTCTGGCCGAGGCTGCCTGCTTTCAACAGAGATTCTCATCTATCTGTGTGGTTGCCACGTCCTTAGTAACCATGTTCTTTAATCTCTCAAGAACCGTTTCTTTTTATTGATTGACGTTGAAGATGTCAGTTTGCCTGATGTAGCAACAAGCCACAACAACACTGCGGCACGGTCATCTTTAGCTATATCTATTGATCGAGATATACTTCGTTAAAATTAGCAATTTCACGGAATGATACTTGCCCTCAGCCACAATTAGGTCATTCACACCCGACACACGCAAGGAAAGGTCGTGGTCACACTTTGCTCCAACAAGTATCCGCTGACTCATTTTAAACGTTGTCACTGAGAACAGTATTTGCTTTTTAAGCATTGACCCGTCTTAACAAAAAATACACAGTTCCCATTCGATAGAAGAGTTTTTGCTGCGGAGAGCTGAACTTGCAGCCATTTCTGGCAGTGGATGGGTATCCTTCGACGAATCAAGCGATTTCCTTAATCTACTTAATTATATCTTACCCTTATCAGTCTACTTTGCATAGCAGCTCTTGTGCCAGCTTAAATTCTCAGCTTTGTTTTGCTTCGATTGCCTCCAATATCGCGTCTGTTACATCTGTATTGTTTGTGTCTCCTAATTTTCTTTGTTCTTCAGAGGACTCTTTCAGTAACGCAGGCCTTGCTGTATTGCGTTAAAGACGATATCTTTTTTCGTTTCCTGGCATATAATGCATTTACTGAAGGAGAGTGTAAGGGCAGATCTCTTCCAACTTAGCCGCTTCTCCAACATTAAAAATTATGTAATCCACGAAAACAATCTTTCCATGCAACTCTCCATAATAAAAGTAACTCGAATGAGCAGAATGGTTTTTGGAATGAAACGTAGAGCCCGACTTTCGTTTTCTAGCCAGGGCCAACGCTTCATGCATTTATATGGGTTTGTTTGGTTTTTTTTGGCCCAGCAAAAAGGGTTTTTAAAAACAAGTTATCCATCCATCAAAAATCACAATGCTGGAGAAGTGACTTGCTTAAAGCTTTACTGTTAAAAAGTACTTAAAAGATCGACTACATAAAATTATTAATTAAATGGAGGAAAACGAAAAATAAAATTCAGCGGCTACCTTTCTGTTGAAACAAACATATGACACGCTGCACTGACTTTCGTTTCCTAGGCAAAGTCAAAGCTTCAAGCATTAAAATGGGTTTACTTATTTGATAATCTTCGTAGCAAAATAACATTTTTTACAAGTTTTCCATCCATTAACGTTGGGGTAGTGATTTGTTTTAAGCTATACATTGGTAAGAAGATGGACGATATAAAATCGTTGAATGAGGGAAACACAACGCAGAATAAAACTTGGCGCAACCTTTTTGCTGCCAGATCTATTTTTGTTTTAATGCTCGCACCAGATGTCACTAGCCCTGATGAAGACCTTTTGTACTAACTGAAATATATTCCTTATTAAAAATACCCTTGGCATAGTTCATCCTTAATCAAAACTGGTTTTATTTAAAAGAAAATGTTTCCTTCAGATAGTTATACGACGAACACACTCGTCAACTTCTTTCACTAGCGTCTCTGAATTTCCAAATAACTTTTTTTCAGGCTTCAACCGTCTATTAGTTTATTTCATAACAAAAAAAAAATTACAGTTAGCTAATTTGGGGCAATAATTTGAGTCAAATGTGGTTTTGAAAAGCGGGGAAAATTTTAGCCTCGTTTCCATGTCCAGAAATAAGCTCATTTTTTTCGAGGTCAGATTTTGTGGTTAAAAACTCAAAATCAAGCTTGGTAAACAAATTTTTCGTGTTCAGCACGTAATTTTCATCTAGAAAAAAGTATTTACCAACTTTTCCTCGAGTTTGCCGACAGAAGTTTTATTAGCGGCTTTTTACCAAAAGTTGTCCCAGTCTAGATCTTGAGCTTGTAGAACAAAAACAATCCCCGAGTCTACAAGTACCATTGTTCAATCACAGTGCCATGACAGTGCCGATACATTGTAACTACAAACTACATGTAAATGAAAAGAAGTTAAGTTAAAGTGAACTCACCTTTCATTAAGTTAAGTTAAAGCTTAAAATTTAATTTGACCATCTTGTATTTTCTTTCTTCCACGCAATCAAGGTTTTTCGCACGCATTAACTGAAAATGCACGAAAAACAAGTCCTTGCAAAACAACTTGAACTTGTTGTGCAGCCAAAATACTGACAGCTCATTGCGAGTAGGTGACAACCTGCGTGAAGCTCCCCGTGGGTTTCTGTCATTTTGGAGGTATATCTCTCTTGTTTTCAAGATGCAAGTGACACCCGGGGGGGGGGGCACTTGGGTATTTTTTGGGTGGGTATGTGCCGCCCGGGACTCCAAATTGGCACCCCGTTCTAAAAAAAATTTCCCCTAAAATTGATACCCCGTTCTAGAATTCGCCCTAAAACTGATACCCCGTTCTAGAAATGGGCCAATTTTTTATACTCCGTTCTAAGGTGCAAAGAGTACAACAGTTTGCTTGTTAACGCATGGAACCGTATTTTTAAAAGCAATCTGTCCTTGAATAATTTCAAATGGCTGCTTACAAAACTGGAGCTTTCGTGCGTTCGAAATATTATACCCCGTTCCAGAAAACGCCTCTGAAATTGATACCCCGTTCTAAATCAGGAGCTTCAAAATCACGACCCCGTTGGGCGGCACATACCAGTATAGGTAATGTATGGGAGTACCCCCCCCCCCCCGAAGTGACAGTTGGATCTATGACTCCTTTTACTGATCTCAGAAATGAACGAGAGTCACAGACACCTGATACAAGGAACTTTAAAAGATTAAAGTGTTGTATGTTAGATAAATAGACTGCGAGCAGTCTCATACTTTTCTTTTGGGTCAAAATAGGTCGAGAGCGCATGTGAGGTGCCCGGGAGAGGCTCCGCCCGAAAGGGGCTCAGCTAGTATATGAAAGGGTAGGGGTTTCACTAGTGGACGGTATATGAAAGTTAAGAGAAATCTGTCATTTTGGTCTTAAATGACTTAAAAGGGCTACAGAAGGATTTTATGGCTGTGAGAAGGTCGAGAAAAGTTTCTGGAGTTATGATTTATTTCTTGATCAAAAACGATTTCTTAAAACATAAGCAAGCGAATATTAACGTTAAAAGCCGACGTTTCGGCATCATCATGACACCCTTCTCAAGGCAAAATGAATAAATAATGCGAAGATTTGATTTCTATAGTCTCTACGAATTAGCATAATAACAAAGGATCACAAGTTCTTCAACTGAATACCTTTGCGCGAATCGAGTCCGTCTGCACGTATTTATTTATATTTTAAAAATAGTGCATTTACAGCAGTTAAAAGGGATGCAAAGGTCTGAAAAAGAGGTGAGAAGAAAGGTATGTGAAAGGGGTACAATTTTTAAAATGATGGTATACGAGGGGGGTATAGGGCATCAAGTATACGTCCGCGTGGACTGAGTAGTATCCATGCTACCTAGTCCTGAACTAATACTGTAATAGGCTTGTATCTTTACTTCCGCCTTTTTACATGTAAGGTGGGTCCGGGTCCCTCGGGTCGGCGGGGTCTGCAATATAGAACAAGAATATGATCGTCAAGCTCCCCAGTACTCCCAGTAACTGCAGAATATTTAACATAACAACATAAAAAATCTGTTTACTAATGTGATCTGACTGACACTCAGCTAAAAAGCTATGTATTTTACCGGAAACCTCACAATTGTAAGGATATAACGATCTTAATCCGAAAGAAAGAAAAGAAAAGAAAGAAAACGTGTGACCGAGTTTCACGCAATGATGACGATCCGATAGGCAATCGCTGATTAAATTAATTGTTTTCTCATCAGCTCCATATTTTCGCAGTTTGAGAACAATCAGATCAAAAATCCATAGAGACCTGCCCAGTTATCTTGAGTTTGTCCAGCTCTTTTCTCCATTGTTCCGTCAAGCTCAAAAGCGGCGCAGCAATGGAGCTAGCGTTATAATGCGAACACAAACTCAGTATGATAAAGGCCGTTAAAATGTGGACAAACTCCAGTATGAACAAGCCTTTCAACCCCCCCCGGGGGGGGGGCTCCCATATAAAAGTGACGGAGATGCTCGTCGTCTCGCTTTGGGGTGTAAATTGCAGATTTTGGTCTCACTTAGGGTGTTTGGGATGGAAATTTACTGTATTTGCCCGTTCAGGTATGGCTTGGTACTGTGCAGAAAGAAATTTACAGAAAAATGCCCCGACACTGACCACACAGAAATCTCCTTTAGGGGCCAGTTTAAGCTTGAGCCACACGCACATTGGTCTACCTTAGGTGTATAATTTGAATTTTTCGACGAGCATCCCCGCTCATTTCATATGGGAGTCCCCCCGCGGGCTTTCAAACAATAATTACTTTGATAAGGAAGGTGTCAATGTCCGATAATTTGACTTGGTCAAAGTTGCATTAGAGTCACTGCCTTACTTTCATTTTCACTAGAGTTACATTTGCTGTTTTCTTCATGTATCTCCAGAGAGAAATAACAGATATTGAAGTGTTTTGATTTCAATTTCAGTTCACGATCGATGGATTTAGTCTGCTAATGGTAAGTATTTCTTGGCCACAACCTTGATGCACGTTCACTGGTAAATGTCATAAATGTCTACAGCAGCTGTGAACTCAATAATTTAAAATATTATTGAGGAATGGAGCTCTAGACGATTGTAAAAGGTGCATATGCATATAGGTGACATCGACGATATGGAGACAACAGAAAAATTAACATATGTCCGGCCAAAACACCGCCCATCTGAGCAGCCGTGTCAGTGGCAGTAAGCTTGTGAATGTAGGTCGTCGACGGACAGAGAAGAAATCAGTTGGTTTTTTCTCTTATTGTAGTGTTCTAAGCACTTTCTGTTTCTGTTTTGGGTCAAATATAGAGCTTTAACTTTTAAACTAAAATAATCCCACGTTTGTCCGTAGGCTCTCACAGACGATCTTCCCACATGGGTACCGTACGCCTGCAGAAACTCTTTCTTGTCAGAAGACGCTTCGAAAGGGGCAACTAAATCTCTGTTAACTGACGATTTCTTTCAAGAAATCATTGGTTCACGAGGAACTGTAATTTCCTGGCAGCCTTTTGAAGTAAGAAAGACGTTGTTATGCACTCATGTATGGCAAACCTTCAGTGTGTGTCGGGAGTGGAGGCTTTCTTGCTATCGCATGGATTTGCAAATATAGGTCCTCCGTATCTCACGGGCAGGGAATTCAATTAATGCCAAACTTCCGCGTTACGACCGTTACAGATCATGTACTGCCCGGGCTGTCATAGAATATACATCTGTTGCCCGAGGTTGTTCCAGGAAATGCCAAATCCCCTGAATCTCTACCCCCACCCTTGGCGTTTAATTACAAAAGTGCATTATTAAGACCTTTAAAGTCACTCTAGGTATACTTTTGAGCATTCAACATCATAGAAAATCGGTGATTTTTTCGCCAGGTACCGCTGCAAAAAATAGGTCTGACCACCACCTGTAAGAGAAGTCAAGAGGATGACAGTTTTATCGGTCTCCATGGTTTCGAAATCGAGTACAGAACGAACTGTGGTAAGACTTTTGAAGTATGTGATCCTGATATACATAAAACGACGTAAACGAAGATACACCGAAATAGATATAGGTAGCAATAATCACACAGGTTACATTCCGGAATGTGTAAGGGTAATTAAATCTAGAACAATACTGAAAGCCAATCAATAGACTAAATTCCTCAATAAAGTACATAAGAGACAATGTTAACGTTACTTGGCGTTTACAACTTTCTGTCTTCATACCAAGTTTCAGTGCGGTTTGAGTGGTATATTACTAATAACAACTGACCTCTCTCTGTACTGTGTTTGACAATATTGTTTTAAAATAAACTTTAGATTTAAGGACGAGAACGCCACTACGAGTACCAGATTTGACCTAACGTTTTTTCGCGGCGTATTCTCAAAATATAGACTTCCCGGAAAGCTTCATTTGCTAACATTTGATATCTTGTTTTCGCCAGCACGACATGCTAAAACTCAGGGGCACCCAGCTACTGTTTTCTGTATAATATCTGTTCGGAGAAGCAAACATTGTCTAGAATTTTCTTTTGCTTGAGGACGGCTAAAAATTTACAGATAATCGTTCCATTCGCGTACAATTTTCGAAGCTTATCTAATAAATTCCCTATGATTTTCTGAAGTCTGATTGTTCATATTTTACTAACCAGTTTACACTAGTTTTTGTAGAAAAAGAAAACCTAAAATTTTCAGATTCTAAAATGTGACGGAGAGAGGAATCACAAAATTCTCTTTTTCGTAAAGCGTTAAATTGCACCTAAAATTTTCGGAAAAATAATACTGAAGCCCTTGTAATTTCGAAAAGACTCAAGATCTCCTAGGATGACCGAACAGATAAAAATTTTGTAGTGCTGCCTAGAGTGCATTTATAGAGATCTAAAAACACTCTGGATAGCCTAAAAAGTGTTTTCAACATATTTTGAAGGAAACCGTCGTTGGGTGCCCCTGAAAACTCGTAGTAGAATGACGACGGCTAATACATTTTCCCACCAAAATGACGCTGGTTCTCGCCCGAGCACTAGGTATTGATACTCGTAGTCGTACTCGTCTTGCCACCCGTCTTAGAATCTAAAGCTCTCTACTCTTTTCGCTTGTCCCGACTAAGTGTTAGGCTACTCAGGGAAGATTCAACCACAGCTTACTTACTTGTCTCCTGTTCTGCCATTTTTTTTTCTCACCATTTTCCAAAACTACAGAAGAAGGACCAAGAACAACCGCGACCAAAACGCTACGCGTCGTGGCCAAGTGCAAGCCAGTGGCGGAAAAATTTGTGAAAATTTTTGCAAATTGGATATGTCAACAACCAGGAGAGGTGAATCAGTACGCCGAGCTGTTCAAGCGTACGTCGTATTTTAGGTTAGTTTGTTGAGTTAATTATTATGTTTTATCAAGAGCATTATGGCTCTTGGTTTGATGCTACAAATTGAGGTACCGAGCTCGAAAAATATGCAAAATGCAGAACTAAGTATGGCAGTCCGTTTATTTCACGAAATCGGTTTTTTTAAGCGTAATCCTGTGGCGTGAGATTTTCGCGTGAAGACAAGGATTTTTCGCGTTTCTCACTATTTTCTCCGTTTTCATCCTTGCATGTTCCAGAACGGGGCGGATAATCCGCCCTGTTCCAGAACTTTCATTTGACCGCTCGCGCGTTCTTGGCCTACACAAAAATACAGGCTGTTTTGCAGTAAAAAAAAATGACTCTTTCTTCAATGTAGGCTAATGTGACCAGCGCCCTTTCGTAAACAAACGACCCGCGCCATCATTGGTCATTTGATCCTGGCAGTTATGGCAAAGATTATGTACATGCATTTAAAAGGTACTATATTTTGTTTTACATGAATTGAAGGAACTCAGATGTAAGGGAGATAAAAGTAATGAGTACGCAAGACCAAAGGTTTATGGACATCGCGCCAAAAGTTTACTACACCATATGTAACCCAGTCAAGGTATGCTGTGAATACCTACCCGCCTAGGCGTTATCTCTTACCCCATTGTCCCGCGCGAAGTCTAGGAAAGGGTAGTCTCTCTCGCAGACGCCACAGCGGGAGAGAAAAGTCCAGGCGACCGAGCCGAGAACGCCTAAGGACTAGGCTGGTGAATACCGTTGCCCGTTCCCCCACTTACAGCCCCGCTGTTATAGGGCTAGGCCCATTTCCCTGGAAGTAAAAAAAGACACATCCGAGTATAAGCCCCGGACATAAATCCCCTCTAGCTTGTACTGAAATTGATTCAATTTATTATGATGTTTTGAAACTTTTAAACATCAGTAAATGCAAAACGTCCTGAAAGCGTGTATATTTCTATCAGATCTGCTATGGCTTATTTTGAAGCGCTTTTTTTATTTCCGGTAAAAAGCCCCGTCGGATATAAACCTCTCCATCTGTACGCCCTCTTAAAACCCCTTAAGAAGATGTAAGGAGCAGTTAACAGTAATCCCACATTTCCTCCAGTAACTTTTAAGTGATATTGTTATATTGCAGGAATTGTTTCCCACCAGTGCGCTCTCTCATTGGTTACTTCGAGGTCAAATGACATCGAACAATGAAAATGTTTCTCGCCGAAATCTCTGAGCGGGCAACAGTGCAAAATCTTTGACGTCAGAGGGTAACGGCGCACTGTTACCGGCGAATGTTGACCGACGACCGCCGTTACAGCGAGGTCATGAATTTCCAGCTGACATTGAGATTCTCGGGATATAAAATTAACTGTTTCCCAGTCATTAAGTGTTTGATGTATAATTCTCTCTTTATTTTTCTTTCTTTACGGCAGGAACTTTTCGTTATAGTCATGGAAGATTTCACAGATCATGTGACTCACCTCAATACCGTCAATCATGCCCCGCAGGTTTGGGACCAGAAAGATATAAAGGTTTGAATTCCATTCAGTTGTGTTTTAACGCTGACTAGGTACGGTAAAACGGGCAAAAAAAATAAATAAACGTTCAACTTGTTTTGCAACATTGCTGCAAAACTGGTTGAAAAGCTTGCCTAGTCCCTATGCCTCTTACACGCGGCCGATGAGTTTCAGGTCTCGTGGACCGAGCGTGGTCCGATGGCTGTTTGTGTCGGATAGATCAGCCGAACAGGGACCAGGCAAATGAAAAGCTACGTTGCACGTTTTTACCACCCACGTTCAAACCGGTCCTGCAACAAATCACGTTTTTGCAGGTTGTGGAATACTGACTTCTGATTTGTTAAAATTACGTGGGAGTCACGCCATACACGGGATTTAAATCACTTGCTGTAAAACAAGTTTGCCTTGGGCCGGTAAAACGGGTAACATATCATGTACAGATTTTGTTGCCAAAATTAGAACTACTTTCAACTTTTTGCAACAACTTTTCGTAGCCTGCAACAACCTGATTTGTTGTAAAACAGTTTTGATTGGTGGGTGGTAAAACACGCAACATCGCCATTCAACTCGTTTTGCAGCAATGTTGCAAAGCAAGTTGCGTCTTCCTTGCCCGTTTTAGCGTGACTTTCGTTCGTGTTGGTGCTAGCAAATGGCATGGAAATACAGTACTCGCTATCCAGTTTTTTGAAACACTTCTAGGTGTCTGACAACGTATAACAAAAGTAAAAGTAAGAATAAAATAAAAGGAATCGGGCCTGTCCGGGAGTCGAACCCGGGACCTCTCGCACCCAAAGCGAGAATCATGCCACTAGACCAACAGGCCGACGACAGGATTCGTCGTTTTGCGTGATAGTCTTATAACTTGTTAAATGCCACCTGTCAGTCCCCTGAACTACCTGTACTTCCTTCTAATAACGCAAAACAGCATTTTTTTTCTGTTGATTTCCTCTTTATTGTTGTTTTTTTTTTTAAAAAGAAAGCATTTATTTGTTTGATTATACAGAAAGAATGGTGAAAAATTACAAATACAGCGCTCATCTAGATTGTAACACTAGCTCTGATGACGTATTCCGGTCCTTATCAAATCAATTTGTGAATTGTACATTTGGAGACATGATCAAACAGGCAAATCCAAGTACAGCAACAGTGTATTGATTTGGTATGATCGTTCCCCCCTTTATATAACCAGAATTTACCTCTGTCAAGTTTTCTGACTTGTAATTGGCTCAACAAGGTTTAACAAGTTATGTAGCATCTATGTACAGCTCTCATTTTCTCAGTGAAATAACAAAATTTCAAAATAGTGAAGAATTCTGAAAGTGAAAGTGAAGAATGAATTTCATATATACTTCACATCAGTGAAGAATTCTGTCCAAATTTTACTTAAATGATTCCCTCGTTGAAATTTCCTTTTAGTTATACAGGAAGAGTTTGGACTGGTCTAAATATAGCTCTGAGGCTGGGGCAATTGTCTTTTTTTGTAGGTAACTCTCTGAATTCGTCTCTCAAGTCGGTTCTAGGAACATTCTCTATAAAAAAGATGACTATCTTTTAGATAACGATCCATTTCTTTCTCAGACTGCTACATGACCATTTGCATGTTATTTATTCTCAGCTGTATTTTAATCGCTTGATTCTTTATTCAACCTTCAACCCCAAAGGTTGTGCTTCGAGATATCGCCCGGTTTCACAGCATCCATCTTGGTGATGTAGCCAGCCTCACCTCAGAATCATGGATGTGTGTGATCAGTGGTAGTGTTATAAAATCGTTGAAGGGGTTTTGGCGAGCTCTCTTACGTAACAGTCACATGACGTTTCCTGACATCTGGACACAGAACAGGTGACGGCAGAAAGCTGTTTCCATTCCGTAATATATGAACCTCTATATGGGTGGGTGCTGTGGATGTCGTTTTCGTCGTGCGTTTTATATCAAATCATTAGTTCTTGAAAGAAATCGCGAGAAAGCGTCCCATATCAAGAATTTTTTGCGTGATAACGCTACCAGCGAGCTCGAGCAACCACGATGATGACGGAATCGAGAAATTAAAAAGAAACAGGTTAAATAAGCAAAATAAAACTCCGAACGTGCAGCATACTTTTTGGTGTATTTCTTTGCCTTGATCTGCCGTTGATTCCGATCAAGTTATCGGGATCAGTGTGCCATATCAATAGCGATCATCAATAGCGTTCGTCGCGACTTTGATTTCGTCGGAAATACCCATAGAGTCTAAAACCTACAATAATCCTCTATCTTCAAAAACGTTAAAAAATGACCTTATGTTTTCTATTTTAGGACGCAACTTGTTGGCAGTTTTATTGACAACCTTGACCGCGTGTGGCAAGTTATCGAACCATTTCCTCGAACTCTGGTTCACTATGATTTTACTCCAAGAAATGTGTGTTTACGTAAGCAAGAAGCAACTAACGAAAGACACAATGACCACCTAATAACAACCAATAGATCAATATTCCGACAGTCTTGCATTTACGACTGGGAAATGGCAACAATTCATGTTCCTCAACATGACGTGGTTGAATTCCTCGCTTTTGTGCTCCCTGGAAAATGTGACGTCACGACTCGCACGAACTTAGTGCGTTTTTACCAAGAACAACTCGAAAACTTCAGTGGAAGAACTTTTGACAAGAATCAGTTCATGAACGTTTTTAAAGCAACGTGTTGTATCTATGCATTGCACCAGCTTTCGCTGAAGACTGTAACACACTCAGTGACTCGATTATCTTATTTCCAAAGAGCTGTTGAGTCACACATGGGGTATTTGGAGGAACTAGAAGCAAGTAGCTGTCTCGAGTTCCCATAAACTAGTCTCTTAATCAAAAGAGACCCACACTGACATTCCAGAGAGCAATCACGAAAATCACTCTGAAGATACTAGACAAGAAAATGCACGGTGCACGTGCGATGGTCCCCGTTGAAGGACGTTAACTCGTGTTTAAAGTAGGGGGGACAGGGAAGTCCAAACCTCTCGTTTTCTCTAATTTGCCATTCTCGCCTTCCACCCTTTTTTAAAGCCTTTTTCGATTGCGAAATATGAAGCATTGTTGCATAATTTACCTCTATTTCTTCCGCTTCCTGCCCTTTCAGAACTCACTCCTCCCGCTCTTCCGGCCTCTCTCTCGTCCCGTATACCTCCCGCTCCTATTCTCCCGCGCTTTCGCCCCCGTGTCTTCCCCTAACATACAGTGACTCCGTAAACTCTCGGAAACCTGTTCTTTCAAAATTTAAAATGAAACCCCAATAGAACGAACTGCAATTCAATGAACTAATACGATCTCGATAAAATGTCTCTTTATACCTTGCTTTACAGGAAAGAAACAATCAACTCAATTTCGATTTTTGAAATTCTTTTGCACAAAAGGCGTTTGAGTTTTTAAAAATAAGTTAACAACTTCGACAATGCAGGACGGTTTAAGGCGCAGTTGCCGTATATAAAGAAAAGATTATTAAACCGGCTGCCAGCTAGCATAGTGAACGAGGATTTGTACAAATAACTATAAAAATCCGCTACATTCCTAGACTGTGAGCAGTCTCTTGTTTTTCTTTTGAGTCAAAGTTGGTCGCGAGCGCGCGTGAGGTGGAAGGGGCTAGCGGTAAAGACGCGAGGAACGAAGGCGGAAGCCCGAAATAAAAAAGAAACTCCGGAGACTCTCCCTCTTTTTACCATCAATATAAATAATTTTGCTTTTTCACTCGCCGCGCATGGCTCTGAGAAAAGAAAGACGACCGCTCGCAGTCTACTACATTGCGCTACCTTGGGATACCTCACAAGGCACGCACACATCATGAATGAAATGTTCTTTTTTGTTCCTGTGATCGTAATGTGTTTCCTTGTGATCTGACTTTTTTTATGGCATTGCCATGGCAGACCATAGCAAATTTTAATCAAACTGTGTAGTACAGCGTCCAGGGGGCAAAACAAAAGGCTGGCTATAGCGAATCATATTCTCGGCGGGTATTTTGGACCAGTTACTTGGGTTGTTTACCATTTACCACAAATTACCGGAAATTCCTGTTGGGATGTAAATGGTAAACGTTTTTTTGGTTCGTCCCACTGGAAAATTTCCGGGACAAACGGAATTTCTGGAAAAAGTAGTCCCGTTTTCTCCGTTGGGACATTCCGAATGAAAATTCGTTTATCATTTACAAGTTTCTTGAGGTTTCGTGCTAGTTTCCCTAGTTTCACGTTGTAACTAGAATCCAGTCTAACGAAGCGCGACAATCCGGAAATTTTAGGCAAATGGTAAACGACACGAACGAAAATTCCCAACCAAAATTTTATAAATGGTAAACAACCCCGGTTACCACTTTTCTTTCTGCGCTCCACCACTTGTTGTTTGGGCCCCTGATTGTTTAGGACTCACTTACCAATTTCGTCTTTGCTCCTCTCGTTTTGGCCTTTTTTTTCAGCAACTTACGCACTGAACCCGCTTCATAGATAGCTGAGGAAACGACCGTCCAATCGTAAGTGGCGTCGCGAAAAGTCGGCTGTTTTCTACCCTTGCTAATGGCAGCGATGGCCCTGTATAAGAGGTGAAAAGGCAAGGCAAGACCGAAGGAAGATATATATGTATATACCATAGTCTGCAGAGGTTATTGTTTTTATTGAACTTCAAATCCATCCTGGACGGGCTCGATGCAAAACGAAGGGGACGAAGGAAAAAAACAGAAAAAAAAAAAACGCTTGGAAACGAGGCTGCAACGGGCGATGACGTCACACGTTGCTGGCGGTTGATTCAAATCAAGTTTTGCCTGCGGCAAGAAGTTTTTGTAACTTTAGCTAAAATATTTTAAAGATTTCAAAAAGATAGCGTCCTCAAGTTGACAGCTGCATATAATGAATGAACGTAAGAAATTATGCCGCCCTAGCAGTGACAATGATCTGAGTAGAGAACCTTTCAAGGCAACAAAAATTTGGAACGAACTCATCGAACATCTGCGAACGAGCGTCGAACAGCGTCGAAGAAGGTGGAAGTTTCAGTACTACGAAAATTGTTTTCGTGGTGGTGATGTGGTTGAAGTTCTCCACACTTACGTCCAAAGCAATCCTGATTTGTCTAAGGATGCTACTCGCAGCCAAGTGCGTTCTCTCTGTCAGATTCTGCTGGAGAAAAAGGTCATCGAGTGTGTAACTTCAGATGGCGGCAGCGGCAAATCAAAGAGAGACAGCTTTGAGGATGGAAACAAGTTGTACAGATTTTCGTCCGGTCCATTTGAGCATGTTACTTCTTCTCCTTCTCAGGCTGAGAGGAAGATAAATAGAAGAAGAAGTTTGCTAGGAAGAAGCGACAAAAGAATAACGAGGAGGATGTCGTTAAATTTTACTCCCAGGGCGCAAAAGAGATTAGCTGATATTTTGTTAATGCCATCATCCACTTTGCAGTCTCCTGAAGTTCATTGTTCGAGTTCGCTAGAAGTACCGAAGAAGCGAAGAAGACTCAGTTTGGACGCTGGGCTTGGTATAAGGTATCAAAGCAAGGACCGGCTAAAATTTATGTTTATATTTTTTTTGTCATAGCATTTATATTCTGATTTTTGCATAAATGCTAAAATCATCAGACATTTACATGTTTTTATATATAATAAACTTCTACGCTCAGGCTGCATTTTCAACACTCTGAAGGCTCGGAAAATCTGAAAATTTTGAGCAATAGTACGTTTTTTAGATGAACAGAGAAGAAAAAGACGAACAGAAATGGTTGTTTAACACGTGTTCACAAAATCAAACTGGTCAAGTTGCAGACTGAAAGGCAAGATCCCTTTCAGCATACATGTATTTCACCATAAAATAGTTTATCTATTTATTCATCTATTTATTCATAACGGCGTAAAGTCAATTACTGCACCGTACCATGCCATTCGGGTCTACGTCCTGTTCCTTCTGTTTTCAAACAACAGTGTAGGTTATTTTGCCGCCCGCATTCAATTTTGCATTCCCCTTTGAATTGATAGGGAAGGGTGCAGGAGACTGAAAGACCCACTGCTTACCATCACCACCCAATAAATAGCTGATACAAGGTCAAAATAGTAGACAGCATTGTCATGAGAAAAAAAAACATTCGTGTGACTAAATTGTTCTAAAAAACAAGGCTGAATAAAAATTAGATAAACAGTAATTATCATCCATGAGAGAAGAAGTATTTAAAACAGAGAGGAGGGGTTTCATGAATTTTTGTGTATGATGTAGGATGATCCAGTGCATCACCTGAAATTGCATCATCTCTTTTAAAAACAGAAAGAACAAGCTGGCTCTTCAGTCTGATACAACGTCTCATCACAGTAATGACAGTGAGATTTGGTTTGAAGTTGCATTATCTGAACTCCTACAGCTCACAGATGTTCCATTTCTGGAGGATATACTGACCCCACCATTGACACATGATGGCCTGGGAGTGATAGTCATATCAAATAATATTCCAGGATCATGTGTTGAAAATTTGCAGATGAAACAGAATGCTGATAAAGAAAATAACAGTTCAGAATCATGCAATGTTTGGGTAACACCAGGGATGGAATGCATTCATTTGCAGAGAGAACACCCATTGCCACAGCGTGCCGACACAGGCTTTTTAAACACAGTAAATATCAAAGAGATGGAGATCCAGCAGATCCTTGCAGAGTATTACGGATCACTTCTTGATTCACTCATTCCCTCAAACTTTGCAGACTTAGTTGATGGCATAATTTCTGCACTGGCTAACGACTGCTCCAAAGTTGTTACATTTCTGCCACTTTTGGCACTGATGCTACCAACAAGCCAGCAAGAACACCTCAAAAAGTTGTTAAACTTCATAGGGAGGTCTGTGGACACAAAGAGTGGACGATTTATAGTCAAGAAGTTCATGGGAGCTATCTTACCAAAGACCATTCAAAATAAGGTACATAATCTTTTCTTTTATTCTGTAGTTGTGGGTGAAAAAAGTCAAAATGCAGCTGAGTACCAATTACATGTGTAAGACAAGCATTTAACAACAGCGCAGACAAAGTCATGCACAGAATAGCCTAATAGCCAGCACTGTCTTGTGTGTGTTCTCGTCATCTACCCCGATACATGCAACACAGCAATGCAAATGGAATCACAAGAACAAAGTCATATCATCTTCATTTCCATGTAGTGCCTCTGTGGTTTAGCCTCCTCACGTACATATTCACTGAACAATTCACTATACTGAAGAAATGTCGTGGGAAATTTGAATGCTTGATCTACAAAATGTTTTTTATCCAGGAAAAGAAACCCAAACTGAACACTCAATCAGACTCAATAAAAGCGAAACTATTTAGTACCTAATTAACACTCACTACATTCCACATTGTAGTTTTTAATCACGTGCAACGAGACTTCTCACGCATTCTTAATATATAAAGAACTTTTAACAATCTAATTTTTTAGAATTTGAAAATGATGAGCGAATCATCGAAATGTCATTCAAAATTTTTATCACGCAGATTTCCTTTGAAAATCTTCACAGCCATTTTTGGGAGCATTGCGTGACATCCTAAAAATGGCTGCAGAGGAGACTAAGTTAGAAAAGGCCACACCATTTGTCCTTCCCCTCCATACAAACAGTAAGATTATAGTCAGGTTCCATGCTAACCACCCTATTTTTGCCTGTGCTCTGGGAACCCATTTACTGGCTGCTTTATTGACTACTTACTACACATTTTAACACAATTGTTTTTCCATTTCCAGGATGCTGGCCAGCAACTAGTTTTGTCCATGATAAAACATCAGAAACAGATGTTTACAACACCTGCTCATCTCAAGGACTATTTCAAGAGAAATATGTCTTGCACTCAAAGGGGAATGTGTCCACTCCTACAGTCAAAGATTTGTCACCAGATATCAGCTTTGGAGTTCAAACACCAAAAGCAATTTTCAACCAACCAATCTTTGGGTGAACTAATGACTTTCATTATTGACAATTTGCAAATGACGCTTAAAGAAAAGGAAGAAAGGCTGAAACTTTTCCAGAAACACCACTATGATATTTTTATACAACAGTTCCCCACTGGACAATTGTAAGTAAATTTGTCATGTGACAAACGAAGCTCACTGTAAGGCTGAATTCACATTGTGATTTAAGTTTGATCCAATGCGTTCCACGTCATCATAATAGTCATTAATTTATGAGTATTTTAACCTTGACTGGTCAGCTTCTTACCAAAACATCTGCCTTAGTCTTGTAAACAGTAGACAAGACAGGCAGTGGCAACAATTCAATCTTTGACCTGCCTAAGAGGGAAAGAGGATTACTTAGTTACATGACTTTCCCTGCTTGAAAGAAGTTATGGAGTATTGGTGCCTAATTTGTGAGTTCAAGCAACATTTTGGCATTTTCATCATAATTTTTCATATTTTTGAAGACGTGAATCATGATTGAAATTAATTGCATTTACACTTATTAAATGTGGGTATTTAATTTTTCATATTTTTCATGCATGCATCAAGCATGTTTTTTAAGGTATTTAAATTATTTTTACATTAATAATATATTGCAAAACATTTTTAAGAATCATTTATTGTGAGGTTTGTTTTGCCTGTAAATAGCCTACTGTGTGAATATTGACTATTGACTATACGCACATTTTTGAAATTCTGACTGGCAGCCAGCCAATTTAGTAATAAATTATTGGCAAAGTGATAGTAATAAATTATTATGAGGTTGTATTTTTATGCGAAATCCACAGGATCTACCATTAAAAAGTAAACTAAGTTGCATAACTCTACCATACAGTCGAACTTCTACGTGTGACCTAACCTCCCTTAAGTAGCCACGAATAAAGTGCTGGCAGCCGGCTGAAAAACCAGCTACTTGGAGGTTTGAGCCGTCTACTTTTTGGAGAAATAGGGTACAGTGAGAGAGTGAAAGCCTGAAATTGCCTACAGCACTCAGTTATCAAGCCGCCTACGTTTACATTATAGCTGTCTTATAATGAGAACCCTGCAATCCAAACCACCAAATTTTTTCAGTCAAAGTCCTTTCGTTGGAATTTCTCATAAACAACTACCTTTCGTAAGCAACCACAGTCTCAGCTTGGGGTGCGTGATACTTTTTATACCTTCCATTGCTTTATAACCTCTTGTCAGTGACCGCTTGACACACAGCCTCATCTCCATGCAAAGTATTACGAAGGACTTTTAGTGACAACGTGGAACTACACATATCGTAACCTGCATGCAATAATTAAGTTCCTGTACAAACAGATGTGTCCAGACCTTTGTGTTATGTTCCACACACAACTGGTCTATTATGATTAGAGGACAAAATCATGCAATAATTTCGTCCCTGTAGTCTTCATGGACCTTTGATGCGCCATAAAAATGACCTGAGTGATCTTGGATCATAAATCCTGATCTGGATAATCCCAAAGTTTCCACTCATTGCTGGAAAATTTTGACCAAATTTAATAGACATTGCCGATATGTTTGTTCTAGGAAGTTACCACAAATTCTTAGAAATACCATACTCCCAGTGCTGTAATATCAACAGTACAGTGTTGCTATAGTAAAGAACATTCATTTGGTTGAAATGAAAAAAGAGTGATTTTATTTTGCCTATGAAGTTACCTATTTGGATAATACACCATTTCACTCCCTAGTATTACATGTATGTCATTATATTATTTTTAACTAACTGAGTACATTGTGTCTTTATTAATAGTCACATTACTATACAAAAAGTACTTTGTTTCACCAAACAAATTCAATGTACACAGACAGCTGCTTACAAATTGGACATCTTTTGTTAGTAATGATTTGAACTTTGAATTATTTTCCATGATAGGTACAAGACGAATTAGGATCTTGATTGTTAATATCAATAGGAAGATTGCAATTTACCACAAAAAATTACAAAAAGCACCATATGGTTCATGAACCATTAAGTATACAATGTTATCATGGACATTATTTTTTTTTTTGGTGTGCCAATCAAGAGTTTCTGTCAGAATGAAATTATGGTTCTCAAAAGGACCGAGAGCTTTCAAGAAAATAGGTTGCACAAATCTTTCTACAAGAACTTACGACTTGAAACAACATAATTATGTACTTAATGCTAACTAACGTTGGTTGCATCTAAGCGTGGACACTAGACAAAAAAACGTTATATAAATGGGGTTCAAGACATGACGTGTTTTGCCACCAAACATTGAAGTTTGACACCCGTTTAGTTAAAGCAAACTGTCGCAATAAAGGTAAGTCGCTTATAATTATGTTTAACTTTTTGATCAGCATGTTCTGCTCATACTTCATTTTTCTCAACTTTCAGGCATATTTCTCGCTCAGAAACAGCACAGTTGCCTTCAGAAATTATCCTTAATGTTTAAAAATTCTTGCAAAGAATATTTTGTTGAGTGAAAACAAATCAAGTCGACAACAGCCACCTACTCCAAACTTTGAATGTTTGGTGGCAAAACATATCATGTTTGCACCCAAGTAGAACATTATTTTAAAAATGTTTAATCCTCACATGTACACGCTTAGATGCAACTGATGGTATAAACTGTCAAAACATTTCAGTCTTATATTACTGACTGTCCAAACAGGAAAAAAAAGGTGGGTCAGCAGTGACCAGCTGTAGCACAATACTGAAGATCTAAACAAATAGGTGATTGGCAGTTTAAATATAAACCACCATACAAATCTGGAATGTAAAAAGTATTGAGACTAAGCTTCTCCTCCCAGCACCGGGAGTAGGTATAACTTTCAACAATAAAGAACAAATCATGTTGTTCCTGGATGCATCTCAGGGCAAAATGGCAGGAGGGTGAGTGAGGGTGGAGGTACAAAGAATAGTTTTCAGCTTGCAATTTTTCACCTGAAAGTATGTTTTGCTTTGAGTTGCATAAAAGTGAAGAGCATAAAAATCAAACTGTGGTATATTCTGGAATTTCATCCATTAGTTGTTCAATATACAAAGTAGTAACTGACCACAGTATTAACAATCAAGTACATTCAGTTCTAGAGGAAAATGAACAGTAAGCTATATTTAGAAATCTATTCCACTTACAATAGTACCCCGCTGGGGTGCATGCAATCTTGTTACCAGGGTCCTCTCCTACCCGAGAACCCTTGGAATGAGGTTTTGGGGTGCATGCACTGAGCAAAAAAAAAAAATTGAAAAAAATGAATTGCTATGCTTAAAACGGACAAAAAATATCATTTATGTGAAAATAAATCAAACCCTTGTGAAGTTTATCACAAGGGCTTTAATACAATTTCATTTTCAAAACCCTACTGATAGTCAACATGAAAAAGTCCTACTGTAATCATTCTAACGCACAATCCTGCAAAAAATATGTTACAATAATTCATCTTAACACCAGGGTTGTCGAAAGTAGCCGGCTGACGGCAAAAATTGCTGCCTACTTGGTTAGTATTGGCCGGCTACTCTGCTTGGCATTTCTTTACGGATGGCGTTTTTTAAATAAAATATACCCGGACTGGCTGCTTACTTTGACAACTAAGCTGTTTACTTCAAAACTTTCTGACAACCCTGCTTAACACCGTCTACTCATTCCAGGGTAGCCAGACTAGGTCCTACAGAATTGATTTTGTTTTACTTTGCAATGATCAGTGTTTCCTCCTGCTTTCAGTTGCTGGGTTTATCGTCATGAGTATAAATTTTAAGAGCTCTTTCTTTGTGTAAAAGTCTGCCAACTCTTGAACTAGAGCTGTTGCTCCTGAAATAAACAGTAAGAATAATATTAATTTCCTTCTGATTCTGGTTTTCAAAGTTTAGTGAACATCAGAATTAGCTCTTTTTGTTTCAAGAGAGCTGATAAGTATCAGACCTTTTCCCCAGTTATTTTATTTTTAAATTGATATTATTATACACTCAGTTGAAACTCCCAAATATTAGCCTGCGTCACAGGCGCAACCAATCCTCTGGTTAAGTCCGTCTCTGAGCCAGCCCTGAAATCCTTGTTTTGGGCCCAATCTTTGTACCAGGACTTGACAATGTGCCATCATTGGCCTGTTAAAAAAGCCATTGTCGATTTGCCAATCAGATTGAAGGGAAATTCAAATCTCAGGTATGGTAATTCATTGAGTCTGATGGGGCCCCAGAACAAGGATCTTGGCACCTCTTTGCAGATGTTACTAGTTGGGGTTTGAACACATTTGCAACACAAGCCACTAAAAACAGACACCCTTGAGAAACAGAATATGTGTTTCTAGCTGGAGCTGGCCCAAGGCTGTGCTCTAAGAAAAACTGAAGGGAGGCCAGTGCTCTGAAACTGAAACTGAGAAATTCAGGGCGCTTAGCGAAAAACTAAGATGTGTAAACTGTTTAAGCACCAAAAGTAAGGCACCAGGGGTCACCAGGTGCTGCTAGAGCTCAGCCCTGTGGAGACTAACAGGAATGACCCTACTGTCATCAAGGGGCCACCAGGTGCCACTAGAGCACAGCCCCTGTGGAGACTAACAGGAATGACCCTACTGTCATCAGGGGCCACCAGGTGCTACTACAGCACAGCTCCTGTGGAGACCAACAGGAATGGCCCTACTCATCTCTAGGATTTATTAACAGAAGGGCGGTAGCTTATGGGAGCTTGTGAAAATTCACACTAAAATATTGTACTAACAAAAGAACAATACAGTGTGACCATCGTTATTGTTGTTTACCTGTTTCTTTCATCGTCTTATTATACAATAATATTCATTCACAGGAGAATAAAAACCAAAAATAGTTTTCCTCTTAATATTAAATTTGTGTCTGCTCACAGAAATACAAAAATGTAGTGTCTATTGTATGGAAGTTCAAACAGGTGTTTTTTTTACGGTTGACCGACAGCACTCTGCTTATGGGAGCATCTGTTAGACAGCATTGATTGTATTTGCATTGTTGTTTAAAGTTTCCTTGAAGAATATGTTTGGGAAAATTGTTATTAATAACTTTTGCTGATGACTGGGCACTGCTTTATCAACAAAGTAACTCCTGGAGATGGATCACAAAAACTAAGCATAAAATATTGCTGTCTTGCTGGGTAGATGATGCCATTTAACTTTTAGGGGCCCAACCCAAGGATGAATCACAGAAAGAAACTTCAAAAAGTTAGCAAAAATCACAAGCTTTAGACTGACCAAACTACACTGTTTTAAAACAGGAAGACTCACTTGGCATTTTCTTTTTTCATGATTTCCTGTTTCTTTTCTTCTGATATTTCCATTAGATCTTCTGTTTTATCTCTGCAAAAATGAGAGGTAAATTCTAGATTCCAGTAACACATAGTAGATTATAGTAGTCGATAACCATGTCTTGTTTTTCCACCTGTCTCATATGCACAGGAAAAGGACAAAAAATTACAGCAGAGCTTATAGGAAACTGAAAAAAAATGCGAAAGTTGCCACCAAACAACAGACTACCACAAAATACTGGGCTGGTGTTTTATTTGTAACTTTCCATCATCGTTTCGCTCTTTTCTATCATTGTGGCAAATAATAGAACGATTTTCGTATGACCTTGAAAAATGGTTTTGGTAAGTGTTCGTTTTTTGTTTTATCAGCCAATGGATGAAAAGATCAAAACATCGACTCTTTGTTTTCCCGCCAAAGAAAACCCTAATATGGAGATGCCTTTGCTCGATTGGCCAATCGTGTTGCAGTATGACGTGAAAGTAAAGTATTGATTGATTTCTAGAAAGTTCTCGGGCATGAAGTTTTTTCACCTGAGCGTTCGCTTAACCAACTAAAAGCCACGCGCGTTTGTATCTGTTCGATAAACCAATCAAATCGCTCTATTTCTGTTCGTTTGTTGTTTCTGTTTTGTTCGCTCGTTTTCGTTTCAAGGTCATACGAAAATCACTCTAAGGCTGCTACAGTTTCTGTTGGTGCTCTAATCCACCAATGGGAACACCCGGGACCTATAATGATGATGACAATGATAATGACAGCGTGAAGTTGGGTAAATTTTTAAAATGTGGGGGGATGAAAATGGTCTAATGAATGTGCAACCTCAAAATTGGAGGATCACGATTTTCATTTCCAGAGCCCCCTCCCTTAGATCTTTAGTAAAGTGTTCAGGTTATTCACAGTGAGGTTGATTAACCACATTCTTAAAGGAATGCACGGAAACATTAATTTTTGTACTCTCTGCATGCCATCAGAATTCTGGAGCAAGTGGAAAGCTACTCTGAATTGTTTGTCTTTTGGGCAACGTTACTGAATGCTACAATGCAATAAGTGCCCCCAAAAGCAATTTCAGGTCGAGTCTGTTACGTTGGTAATCTTTACACACCTGTAAAATACCACTGCTCCATCGTCATTGATAAATAAAGGACTAGACCCAAGAGATGTCAAGTCAGCTGTCCAACCAAAATCATTTCCATGAATTTCAAGGACTGGTGCATCACAAGGGAACTGTCCACGGCCCTGGAAACCAGAAGCTAGTGACTATGTACTATAACTGAATGACTATGAATTATAACTGGATGCAGAGGAAATCTGAATTCAAACCTCCAGGTTTATTGCAACACTGACTTCCTTTCTGCAGTCAAACAGTGATAATATTTTTAATATCAACAGTAATTTTTCCGTTGACTACATATATGGGGACCTGGACCCAAGTTTGTATCATTTAATGAAAATTAACACAAATTTTGACTCAACACATCATACATAATATAGCTAGATGGTGAATTTTAAGCTCTGTAAATGAATGTACAAGATGTGGTAATCAGCACAACACGATCATGGAACAAAGAAAAAGTTTTTGCCTAGTTCATACCTTGCAAAGCTCTAAATTTTCCTCTGGAATGCCACTAAGTGTACTCATCTGACAAAAGTAAAGATTTTATTAGTCACAAAATAAAAGAAAGTGTTTATATTAATAAATCATTAATCCAATAAAGAGTATTGTTACCGCTTCCTTTAAATGTTCAACCAAGCTCTCCTTCAGAACAACTTCTTTTGGAGGGTCAATTGTTAACGTAGAAGGATGCCAATGTCTAACATACAATGACAGTTGATCTGCTGAGGTCATTCTTTCAGGACCTGATGGTTAGAATGTAGTAACTGGCAGTAAATATGCACATCATAGCCCAGGTTTCACTACTGCATGCTAGCGAGGAAAGCTGAAACATAAATTGTAAGCAAAAGGGAAGCTGCATCTATATGTCTATCTATTTCGGGTGCACCCGCGCTGATTTTACAAATCTGTCCCACTCCCGTCTGTTGGCCATGACAGATGCAAGATCCTGCCTCGAAAGACTGGTGTCACTTTCTAGGTTGGTCAATAAACATTGTTGGTTGTTGTTGGGTGCCCCCTTTGAGTGTCTGCCATGTTTTGGTTCCCAAAGAAGTAGCTGGGAAACAGTCTCATTCTTGCTTCTTCAACAGTGGCCACTAAACTGCAGCCAACGTATCTGGAGACTTGCTGAAATTGGAGGCAGGATTCCTATGCAGAAGCTGCATAAGAATATGAACACCTTTTGTTCTCCTTAGTTGTTTTAATATGCTTATGCCATTATTCCCAGTAAGGAATGGACATGTTAAAAAAAGGCATCACCACAAGCACATTAAGTAACAAAGAAATACACTCATCAAGAAACCGCTCTTTCCCATTGATAAATTAGATTTATTCCTTGGTGCCAACATTACTCTACCCTAGGGGAATTATATGATTCTGAATCTGCTGCCTTATAGTTATCAAGCTTATATTGTAAACGCAAACATCCTTGTGCTAATACCAGCATGAATTGACAAAATGAAGTACACTACAAGTGATTACAGTGATCTGATAACTTGATAAAGAGATTGACAGACCTTCTAGTATTTCCAGAAACACTTCAAAGCTTGCATATACTTGGATATTTTCTTCAAATACTTGGCTGTCAACATAGACTCTTCCAGGATTTTTCCAGTTTTTTCTTCTCATTCTGAGACTAAAATTCATAAATCATAAAGACTTACATTAAATGAGACTTTCTTATGAATGAAATTCTTAACAGTGGACCAAACACCATGGAAATTAGGAAATTAACAATAAAACGTTTGTTAAATTCTCTAGCAATCTATTGAAGTTACAGTGGAACCTCAATATCAAAAAGGCCTAAGGGACTGGCAAAATATGTTTGCTATAGAGGTTTCGTTATATTGAGGTTCCTTTTCACATACCCTACTCTGCTATTTCTGGGGCAAAGAATACATTTGTCACACCAAGGACTTTGTTAAATAGATAGAGGTTTGCTATATCAAGGTTTCACGGTACTGTAACAGGAAAATGAGTCGAGATATTATTTAATACTGCATAAGAAGAAAAAAGAGGACAAGTAGTGACATACGTCAAGCCATGCCGAGAAATTGAGATAAATTTGATGGTATCATGTGCAGTTGGTTTGATGGTCAATATCTTGAACAGGTATATTTTCCCACTAATCCACATTTAAAACAAACTAATAACTAATAAAACATACTTTTCAACTGGTACATCAATGCCACATCTTTTACAGATCTCTGGTAGCAAAAGTTCTTTGCAGGTTTTTACTGACATCCCGTCACTTGCTATCCAGTCACAAAAGTATTTGAAAGGCTGAAAGACGAAACATGTATGTCCTTTATATAATAAGTATTATTAATAATAATATTATGACAATCACCTGATTTTCCTGGTAGACATTTCATTCTCTATAGATCAGTGACCAATTTAACCCTATACAAAATCAACACAAGATAGCAGATCCAATAGTGGCATGCATTCATAATCATGAACATAATTCTTTAAATAAATAATTTTGCACAAAGTTGGAATTATGTTCACGGTTAATTTAATTTGTTTTGTTTAACATAAGAACTCACTTTGCTTTATAGTTACAAAAACTCAGTTTCCTAAGTTTTCCACTAATTACATCAAAATTTTCTCTATAGAAAAAACGTGGTCTTGAGTGATTATAATGGTAGCCATCACACCATGAATTTTTCAAATATTTTAAAGGGGGTCAGTAAATTACCCCAGGCCAGGCCATGATCTCCTCCACTCCACCACAAAGATTTAGTTTTGATTAGAGTTGAAACAAGGCTTCTTACAAAGCAAACAGTATGCCCAGAAATCAATGGAATAATAATTATGTTACTCTTTCCTGAGCATACTGTCTGCCTTTTAAGAAAGTTTATTTCAACCCTATTTTATTTAATAAGGTTTGAAAATAAACTTACCTCCTTTTCAGCTGGAGTCAGCAAAAATATTTTCAGTTGATGCTCCCCTTTCTTGAGAGCACGGCCATATTTGACTCGCAGCTACAATGGAAAATAATGTCCATAGTAATAATAGTAATGATAATAATAATAATAATAATAATAATAATAATAACGACAATGACAACAACAGTAGTACTAGTATGATAATTATGCTCTTACAGATTGTCATTGGCAAGTTCTTGAATTCAATGAATGAAATCCCATCAAAAATAAATATGTACAGTACACACAATATTAAAGAAACAGGGAACATACCTTAGAGTCATCAGCAAAGTTTGTCAAAGAATCTGACAAATGGCTGTATTCAATTTCTTGGTTATTTGAGTAAACTCTATAAACCTGAGAATAGTGTAATATTATTATTCATTCAAAATATATCCCAATTCTGATTGGCTAAAAGCACACGCATAATTCACAATAACCAGTTACTGATGACCAAATTTGGAAGAATTTTGTGTTTCACAACAAGATGACGTAAAAAATGCAGCCCGCTACAGGTTAAGGCACCATTAACGAGAAGACCTGGGGACAAGGTTGAGTTGTTTTGGTTGTGAACATTTCAACAGTTGCAGACATTTCACTCGTTTGAAGAGTAAGAACTACAGCTGGAACTAGGCGAAATAATAGCTAAAAACATGGCTAAAACAGCAAGAAGACAACTCGGAGGGTGACATCTGTTATTTGGAGAATATTTGTGGAGCTGGACAAATATCGAAGATGAACTTAACATCGATGCAGGTAAGCATGTTTTAGCTATGTTTTTAAACTAGGAATTATTTCAGTTGAATGAATAATAAAGCAATTAATGAATTTGGAGGGAATTAATGCAATTAATGCAATTAATAAAGCAATTAATGAACTTGGAGGGTGTTATCCACCTCAGCCAATAACAAACACCCTCCTCGATCTTCTTAATTCTTCATATCCTACTCAGCCCCATTCATTAATTATTGCTAAATATTATTACTGGAGTTTGAGTGAGCAAGGTTTTACTCTACTTGCTTCACAAGAAGGAATTTTAATTACCAAACAACTTACCCTAAAAAATTCAGGAGAGCACTGTACATCATTTTGTAGAATTTCTTTCAGTTTTTCAAGTGTGATTCTCTTGTCAATAGAAAAAAGTTTTTCTAATGGTAAGAAAAGAAAGATAGAAGTCCCATTAAACAAAGAATGTATCCATAAGGTTATCTAACCTTTTAGCTCATATAATATAATTTTTTGACATGCAAATTATTCCACATACAGTAGTCTCCTTACATTTCTAAATAATAGCAATAGAACTACACATTATAAGAAAATAATTTGCATAATAATTTGATTACTATTAGTCCACTAAAAAAGGTCAAGTTGAGGAACATGACAATTATTGTCATTAGCGACAAGGTTTAGCTGCATAGTTTGGCAGCCCATATTGATTCTTTAAACCTTTCAGTACTGTAATAATCATTGCACAAAGTGTCATTTACTGTTATATTTTATCTCATCTGGCGACCATTTTATAATTTTACAGCACCAAAAGGTGACTTCTTTCAATTTGAGCTTGGTTCAATGGGTTGATTTTGAAAAAAAAAATTGCCTGTGTCAGTGAGCTGGTATACATATATATATATATGGTCCGTTTACCACAAACGTAAGAGGATTGAAAAGCTGATGTTTTTAGCATTAGCCCTTGGTCTGAGCAAATTAGTTTACTGATCTGACAAAAGGCTGACCCTCAAAGTGTTAGCTTATTTTCATATTTTCAAACAAACCTGCAAATAACTACATGTAAAAAAAACTGTTAACAAGCTCACATTTCTAGGAAATGAGAGGCACTAGGCAAAGATTTGGCTAAACTTTCAATAATAAAACCAGAAAGCTGGTATACACCTGTTTTATGAATATTACCTTTTCCCTTTTCATTTTTGTCACCGTCAGCAGCAGCCTCACATATATATCTACTTGTACTCTCTAAATGTAAATAAATAAATGTTATCAGAGTTGTCAGAAAGTTTTGAAGTAGATGGCTAAGTTGTCAAAGTAAGCAGCCAGTCCAGGGATATTTTATTTAAAAAACGCCATCCGTAGAGAAATGCCAAGCAGAGTAGCCGGCTGATACTAACCAAGTAGGCGCGATTATTGCAGGCAGTTGGCTACTTTTGACAACCCTGGTAATAACCATATCACGGTTACATCATAACATGATAGCCACCAACTCACTAGAGCAAAATCTTTACTTCTTTTGTTTTCCACTAGCCTATTCATTAAAAAATTAATTATTGTTCATTGAGAAAAGTTGGTTTACTGACCCCTAAGGCTCCTTTTAAGACTACAAAAAAAAAGGTGGAAAATTTTGTTCCGTCAGAAAAACTCGTGGTAAACCAACCTGACGGTTTCTTGGAAGGATCAGGCAAAAAAACACAGAGCTGAATGGTGTGCTGATAAACATCCAACACTTTGTACAGCTGAGACTTTTCAAAGGAGAGACCTTCCTCCAGTGATGATGTCTCAACAAACACCTACGAGTACAAATAAAATCATTAAAAACATATTATCTCGGATGACTCAAACGAGGTCCCATTTCTCCTGGATTTTACCCCACTTTTCAGTCATTTTTACTCAGGTAGCTCAAATTCAGAAAACTAAAATTCTCCGCCAACTCAAACATCATACCACAGTGGTGGTGTCGCAAAATGGTGGCTGTTTTCTCAGGTTTCAGTGCTTTTGTCACTCCACCATCCTTGACCTCAAACAAACAAAACCCCTAAATTTTAACGTTTAAAAAATCTTCATGCAATAAAAAATTACAATAATTATTTTCTAAGATTATCTTCCATACATCCATGCATTGATTTCCATCCTTGTTGTCCCTAAAGTGATACATTAGCCCACAATCCAGCTTCTTGAAAGGTGATAAGCTTTAATCTAGGGTTAAAATTTAATCCTGCACGATTGCTTACAACTGTTATTTTGGGTTAACACAACTAGGCTTTTGAAGAAAAAAGTGGAATAATACCTCATGAGCCCCAGTTACACAAAACCCTGGATTAGTGTAAACCGGCATTCCAGGAACTCAGCCCAGATAAATAATCACCTTTTGATCAGAAGTGATTACCGGTAATACAAAAAATATATTCATCTGTCAATTGAATAATACAATAATAATAATATTATTGTTCAACAGTTTACCTTGTTAGATTTGAAGAATCCAAGGTCTTTTAATACTTTACTGGGGTTGTTCAGCAACTTAAGTTCACTGTATGTTCCTTCAAACACTACTCTCATAGTTTCTAAGGGAAGGCTAAATTTCTAAGGAAAAAGAAATGCATTTTTCATTATTTTAAGTTTTATCTTCCACTCTGACCTTTTTGCTGAAGATCAACGCTAACAATGGCTCTAGTACATCCCTAAAAAATACAACAATGTGTGACAATGATGCAACGATGACATCATTTTTAGTTACAATAAACAGAATCCTTCAGTTTGTTGTTTTCTTGTGCAAATTAGAGCTATTGTTGTTTAAACCTCAGCAGGATTGACAAATTTCAGTAAGAAAGCAAAAACAAAATGAATTCTGGTAGTTGTAGTCAAGTGTCATCATCATGAAAAAGGCCTGTTCCTTATTACCTCATGAATGAGACTGTAGAGGTCTTTCACAGTCCAGCTTAGCAGTGGTCGTACATTAGTGGGTGGAGCAACTTTTTCTTTTTCAAGATCAACAACATGAACTTTGACAGTTACTCCTATAGAGATAAGAGACAATTTACTGACGTTGACATACGATGTTCATCCTTTGCAGTCAGAGTAACCAGAATGTCATAGGTTCCACTCTGATTAGGAGTACTCAAAATTAATTATTTACTTCCATGTCGCCTATATAACTGACTGAAAACATCTTTTGTTGCAGTTATAGCAGCCAGTTGTAGGATACGCGGTTACAAGTACTACGTAATATTCCATTATGGTTTTCTTACAGCTGACCTGAATTGTCAAGAACGTTTCAGGATTTTCGGTTTTTCTGTGAAGTCAATCAAACTGTTACCGTAGCATCCACGGTGTTTGTCAAATAATATAGGCAGCAATAATGAGCAGAACGTTGGCAGGAACATACCGATTTGCTTTCACCCTCCCATTTCTGTGTTTCTTCTGGATTTGGAAGCTCTATAGGAAAAGTCTAAACTTGCCATGTTTCAGTATAAAGAAGATTAAAAAAATTCAGAGCTAAGGTAATTTAAATTACTCTGCTTTTCAAAAACACACGACCAAACTCTGAAGTTCAAAAGCAATGAACCTAGAAACACACAAAACGGATCCAAATCCACCAATCACAAATCACAAACCATGACCTTTTGTTTCCTAAGAGGTCCACTAAGATGTGAAGGCGAGAAAGCGCCGATTCTTCTGAGTTTGATTGACGTGGCAGAAACACCCAAAGACATTTTTGACATTGCAGGTCGCGTGATATCTGAAACAGCTGTAATTATAAACCATAAATAAAATATTATCCTTTTCAAAATTTGGTAACTTAATTTGATTGTAAGATTAACAAATAAAGACCTCAGTCAGCCAGCCTCAGTGACCTCAACCAAATGTTCAAATTAATTTTAGCAGGAAGACCGCCTCTTGTTTGGTAACCTACCAAGGTTATGTTTAGGTTACAGGCTGGAGGGAGGAAACAAACAGTTCAAAACTACAAAACTGACATCAGGAAGTCCCTACAAGTAGTATGCATCCTCACAAAACTTTACAAGAGGTGGTCTTCAAGCATTGGTATAGAATTTCCACCAAAGTAAATTTAAATTTTAAGCTGACGTCACTGAAAATGGTCTTAAGACATTTATCTGAAGATGTTTTGGAAAAAAAAAAGAACTCTTTCACACAGATATAGATATTAAGTACAAAATTGTAACAGCCAGGACTCAGTCAGATCAGCTAGTTTTACATAGTCACCAGTTGACAAAGGTTACTAACCACCATGTTTGTATACAGAAAATTTTTCATGGGGCTTTCTTGTTTCAAGGAGGAGGTCAAACATGTAGGACTGCTTCACTCCACAGAGGACCTTTCCCATTGGATCATTCTGCAATTGGCAAAAACAATATTTATGACAATACTGCTAGTGCCTGGAAAAAATTAGCTAGTAAAATCCACGTAAAATTTGGATAAAATATGCATTGATTTTCTTGGTACAATCACTCATTTTTTTGAAAACATTCTTGGCCCGTTTGTCCTAAAACTTTTGCTGAAAAAGGCCTAGTTTGGGCATCCACAAAAAATAAAGTTTGACTTTTGGGTTTAAACAAGACATGGCTGCCTTGTCAATTACCTTTGCTTTCTTTCTTCACTGCTTGTTACACTTTTCTTGCACGGTTTTGTTATTTTACATTCTGGTGTGACAGGTTTTTGGAAAAACTTTTAAGGATTCTAAGAGTGCATGAAGGAAGTGGTTTTTCATTGGATTTTTCAGGTCAATTTACTTAACATGTTCTTTTTTTGCATATTTCTCCAACCTGTTGTGACGGAATCGTGGATGGTTTGAAAGATCTCTTCAATTGTACCAGTTACATGACAAAGTGGTACCGTGGACAAAGATACTAATGGGCGGAAATTAGGGACTCCGCCTTATAACCATGGCCACTCAAATCCACCACTTATGATGGCCACCTCATTGGTAAGACCAAACTCTTATGGTCTGATAATAGCTACATTACAAGGGTCCTTGCCCCTATCTTAAAGGTCAGAAGAAATCAACTCTGACACTCACCTCTTCTCCATCAAATGACCTTTCAATGTAGTCATAGTATTCATCATACTTCACAATTCTGCACTGTTCAACAGGAAGTATCTTGCCCAGAAGGAAAAGCTAGTCATAGAAAAATAACAGTTCACTGACATTATTAAAAAACCACTTTGAATCCACTGCAACAAACCTTTAGAACAACTTGTACTGAATATACTTGCATTTCTTTATCTATGGCTAGAATACAACAAAGAACACATGTTCTAACATTCTGTCTTGAGAAGGGAAAAATGTGACCTTGATTTGCAGTTCTGCTGAGAGGGTTATATTTTCATACTCTCAAGGCTGTGCTCTAAGGTAAATTGAAGGGAACCCAGTGCTCTGAACCTGTAAAATCTAGGATGCTCAGCGTATGATTTGTATGATAAGGCTAAGATTTTGTAGTCACCCAAGTGCAAAAGTAGGGCTCCAGGGGTCATTGGAAGCCCAAACACAGCCCTGATTCTGTACATTATTAATATGCTGCTGACCACTTTAAATTCAACTTCAAGTATAAGAAGTGCAAAAATTTTAAGGTTAAGCACTGCAAGTTCCTCTAGTATAAAATTTTGTTAAAATATTAAAACACCATGAAAATACATGTATGGTGAAAATACATGTTCCTGCCTTCTAACTTCAGGAGTCCTTTTTGGGAGGGGTTCTTCACTAAGAGGAAATTCACTAATTTAGAACAACTGACAAACTGCTAGGTGTTAAGTTCAAGGGAGGTGTCTATCTTAGAGAGGCATCTGTCAGGGAGAGTGGTACTGTACAATGGTAACTCTCTCTCACCTTATGTGCAATGGCTACCGCCTCATTCAGTGTGCAATCCTTATGAATTTCTAATCTTTGTTCTGACATTGTCCTCCTGATTGGATGTTCACAAAAAATCTTTATCTGAAGGAATAAAAAAAAGCAAGCAGATCAGATAATAAAACCATCATCAAATTTCATTTTCTAAAATTTTGACAAACAAATAGCATCATGTGAAAGCACATGCAAAGAGCTCTCATTTGAATGGTCACATCATAGGATTTCATCCACAGACTCAAAAAGTTAGAGTCACCTTACAAAACTTCGTCAAGTACTAGGGAAGTGAAAGGGTTTAAGAACAGGATTCACTAGCCCGATTGCAAAATCCACTAGCCCTGGGCTATCAGACACAACTTTCTTTGCATGCTGCAAAGAATTCTGGGACTGTCACTAGGGACAGGGAAAAAAAAACTGGCCAATAGCTGACTGGCACATCCCCAGTAATGATCCCTGAAACCACTGCAGGACACATTTGAGCTCCAGTTCTCTTCTTGTTTCCAAAGAGGTGAATTATTGTCGGGCAAACAATTGAACACAGGAAGAGCAGACTCAGGTGTATGTATCAGACAATAACTGAGGGGTAAGTGTCAAAGACATAGCTCTTTATAAATAACTCAAGGATTCTTTCTCCCTGAAAAGGGAAATAATTATGTGGCCTTTTTTGGCATTCAACATTGATAATCAAGGCTTAAAAGAGGAAGATTCCCAAGAGAATTTTCTGTGGAATGCCAGAGGGCATCAGGTCTTAGTGACAACCCTGAGAATCATGCAACATCTTATCTAGCTGTACCTTGCACATGGACCTTTCCATTTCTCTTCTCTTTCTTTCCACTTCTTCCAAATGCCTCAAATTGTGAACTAACTCTATTATGTGTGCAGGCATGTCGTGTTGCTCCAGGAATTTAGCATTTCTTTCTGGAGCAACCTGCCTGTACATCAGCATGTAGGCATTGGTAGAACTGCAATGATTATTAGAGAGAAACATTAGTAGATGTTATCCAAATGCATTACTGAACATAATTATATTATCAGGCCCCTGTTGTTCAAACGTTGGATACCGCAATCCACCGGATAAATCTCTATCCAGCGGATAGCGTAATCGATTTCTGTAATACTTATCTGCTGGATAATTATTTATCTGGTGGATAGCGCTATCCAGCGTTTGAACAACCGGGGCCAGAACTTGAAAGGGCTGCGGAACCAGACTGCATAATCTCAGGTCCGAAAATGTGAATATTAATAACGTTACACAAAGAAACACTGGATAAATTATTGTTAACAGCATGATTGCATAACACAATATTGGTTATAAAATCCAGTATATCTAATAATATAATAATAATAATAATAATAATAATAATAATAAGCTTTAATTATCCATCTTAAAAAAATATATATACCATGGATTTACATAATTAAAGTGAAAAAACATATACTATGAAATGCTCTTGGGTGACTATTCTAAATATAAAAAAAGTAAGTAAAAATATACAGATCATAAAAGGAGTCTTGCAGCTCTTGCTATAAATGAATTAGTATGTCTTCGCGTTCCTGACTTTGGTATTGCTACTGAACCTGGTTTGGATCTTAAGTTCTAGCCGTGGCTGTTATTTGGCTTAGTGAGAAAAATTTGATTTGGGGGGTTAATATCATTCACAGTTCTTTCTAATTCACCCTCGCTACCTGTCCTCTAACGTTGGAGGAGATGTTCCACTGAACTGTAAATAAACACTTCATATGTGCAAACAGTTTTTACTTTAATGAATAATTAAAGTGAGTAAACACTTAAGAAGGAGCTACTTGACACCAAATTTATACTTAATATAAACCTCTTACTTGCTAAATGTATGAACAAAAAAAAAATCAAGAAATTACTGCTGGATAGAAATTTTTTGTTATTAATTAAGCACCTTGAATAAGCTGATGAATAATAATATTTTGAAGATTCCAGTCCACCATAGATACGTTCAATGTCATCATCATAAACCTGGTAGATGTAAGACAACACATAATTCCTTATTTAATGTATAGTCTCCCACACAGATGCTCTTTTGGGTTTTTCATTTTCCAATATTATTTCTGTTATGTGGGACTTTGACACTCAATCATTCTGTAGTCATTGTTGTTTATTGTTAAAGAGGGTCAAAGGTCTTTGGAGTTCCTTCAGGTGAAACTTAGGGTTTAATTGCTGCACCAAAAAAATGCTAGTTTGACAGAGTGCATTCGTGAAATTTGTAATGGAGGGTTCCAAAAAAAAAAGATATCCCATTGGTACACTGATATTAATATCCTTCGCTGAAAGACTAGCTTAAACTAGAAGTGTCTTGCAGACCCTTGCTAAACTCAATGTGCCACTCAAGCTCTGCTAGGCAGGGTTAAGAACTACAGCAACAGGGTGACAAGCTGAAAGTTTTCTTGTTGTGGGGGCTGATCCTACTCCTTCTTCTCTTGTCTTCAGAAACCAGTCCTTTGATCCATCGGTGGCAAAGCGCCGTTAATAATTGCGGGTTTTGCCCTGGTAAGTGTGCAAAGAAAGTAGTGTCCGATAGCCCGGGGCTGGTGGATTTTACTATCGGGCTAGTGAATTCTGTTTTTAACTTGCCCGACAAGCAAGTGATGTTTTTGAGAAATTTGAATAACAGAAGAACTGTGAAATCAATTCTGCTAGTCAAAAAGTTTTTGGGGCTAGTTGAAATGACGTATGGGCTAGTAAAATTAATGCTAGCTCGCTCCAGCTTGCCCAAATGGCAAGCTGTAAAAATGATCTTCTTTGCACCCTGCCTGGTGCAACATGAATTCAATAGTCGATTTTAGAGAAAAAAGGTAACGATTTGACAGTAAAAAGCCAAACTGAAAACCAAACTTACCCTTGATACACTCTGGTCATTGAAGCAGTACCACTGCCCATTTGTAAAGGACCTACATGTATGAATAGAAAAATAAACCCAAATCTACATGAAATCAATTCTGAGGGTAACAATGAGGATGCCGAAATGCTGTGACTTTACATACAAAAATAATAATTAGACTAAATTAATATTCCAAAGGGCACAAAAACCCTACTTGTAGGCTAAGATAGGCTGCTGTTCTTTTTTATTTTTCAAGAAAGGGGAGTTAGATTAGTCTAGGTCCCCTTTATTTTGTAAATTGCTGTTTAGTTTATGAAACAATAATTTGTAAGTCTTACTTGATATAAGCATAGTAGTGTCCTCCTGTGGCACTCCCAGAGTGGATCATAATAGAGAACAATTCATACCAGTAGGGACCCTGATAAGTCAAAATTCAAAAGTTTAAAGGTACAACAATGGCACTGTGCAACTTTAATTGAGAGGAATGACTACTGATGAATACTTGAATTTCATATACCTTATTATAGAAAATTAACGATGCACATAGACAAAGTGAAGAAAATTTATGTTACACAAAATTAATGCAAATTTTCCAACAGTTACGTGTACATACATCAAATTAACGAGGAATTTTCAAATACAATGTGCGCCAAACTTTATTTTACGCAAATTTGCTGTAATACAAACTTCTCAACGTACATATATCTAAAGGAAAAAACATAAATGTAAATGGACATTTCAAGAAGAAAGACTGAAGAAGTTAGGTATCCCCTGGGAGAAACAGATCAATACGAAGACCAGTCGAAAGACATTTTGAACTCAATAATCTTAAAGAAGAACTGTCAGTGACTCCGAGGCGTTGATAGAGAACTATGAGCAGATGAGGTTTTGTTATTGAAATAAAGGTGCTGTAAAACAATGATCTAAAACAGTGTGATTTAAATTAACATCGACGTAAATTAAGATGTGTTAAATTAACATGATTTTTTTAAAATCGCGTTAATAAAGTGCATCGTTAATTTCCCATAATAAGGTATTAATAGAATCATGGAATGAAGAAATAAGTATAAAGGAGATCATCACAGAAAAAGATGCAAATTATGAACTTGTGCAAAGAAAGCCTGAAAATTCATGCTTGCTGGGATTCAAACCCTCAACTCTGTGATACCGGTGCAGGACTAGAAAAAACCAACATTTTTTTATTGTGACCAATGCTGGAAAAGAAAAACCAACAATGTGACAAGACTTAAAGACCATGATTATAATACTGGAAAGACATCTATCACCATCTCAATCCCACTCACAAATATTAATTCCTCCTGCCTGACACTGTTGGCAGAGCAACAGTAGATCTTATTCGGAGGCCAGGAATTTGATTCCCACAAAGTGAGGGATGTATTCTTTTGCCTCATCTAATTGCGGCCTTCACTAAGGATAATGCTTGACAGGACTTATGGAATATTTCTAGCACTTGAATTTTCACTTCAGAATTAATTCTGACAGATCTGGGGCCTCAGAATACTCTGCTAAGCTACAGCCACAAAAGGGGCAGAACCATGACCTCCAGTCCATCTACAGAGGACATCGAACTTACAATTCATTTCAACTCCTTCAGAAGCTTCTGAGATGAAGGCAGAAGCCTGCAAGTTTCTTAACCCTTTAAGCCTCCATATTCACATACAAATTCTCCAAACTGGTCTCTATACATTTGCCTGATCTAGTTTACTTATTACATCCTTGCGAACTTTCTTAAATTGGAAAATAAATGGTTAGTTGTTGTTGAAAAGTGCCATTTGCTGTAACAGCAATTAATGGATCAGAATCAAAATACAAACCTTCATAGTGTGAGCCAGACCACTGTTAAGCAAGTCTTCAGTTAGTTCCACTTCTGTCGTTTCTGAAGTCCCATCCGCTGAGTCAATTCCTCCACTTGCATTGTCAACATCTTCTTCTTCAGTGGACATGCCATTATCAGAGCAACCTTCACTCACCCCACTGTCTGTCTCTGTACTGCTGGGGGAATCCCCCTTCAGGCTGGTATCTTCGTCTGCACCATTCTTACTCAAACAAAAAAATACGAATAAAAACTATTTAAGTATTTTTGCATCTCTGGTGTTCATAATGATGGGTATGAAAGTTTAATATAAGCTTGGTTTGTCTGGGAGGCGGTGGAGCTAATCATTGATAATGCAGTGGATGTAGTGGGCTGCTCTATAGCCACTATTTACCACTGTATTAACCCTTTAAGCCTCAATATCCACATACAAATTCTCCAGACTGATCTCCATACATTTCCTTTAAGAATGAGTTGAAAGAATTTGACAAAAGATCACAGCACTTTCTCTTTGGTGATCATTTTATTAATTCTCATAAGCTTCTTCTTGATTGTCCATAAATATTGTTGGGAGGAAATTAATGTTGGTCCATCTTGGGACTTGAAGGGTTAAGAGAAGGAAACTGGACTGAGTTAGCTTTTGTAAAGACTTCTGGGATCATTTCTGGGGATGCGCCAGTCAGCTATTGGCCAGTTTTTTTCCCTGTCGCCACAGGGGCGGATCCAGGATTTTTTTCAGGAGGGGGTGCACTCGTCTCTTGCTCTACTTCAACACCAATAAACCACATAGTTTTTTTCCAGAATACCAGTTGTATTAGAAAACCGCAGGTCATCTCGGGGTGCACCGCCTGCACCCTCCCTCTGGATCCGCCCCTGCACCAGTAACAGTCCCAGAAGTCTTTGCAAATTTCACTTGGCCCAGGTGCCCTCTTCATTTCTAAAGTGGCAAATAACATCATGTTTGCATGTGCATTAGACCACAAAATCTTAAGGGCCGGAATAAAGAATAAACGATTCTATACCTCTTCATTCTCCTCACTGATGAAACTTCTTAAGTTGAGGTATTTTGGAAATGTCATCCTATTGACGCAACGAAAGGCACAGAAAATGTTATTACAGGGACAGAAATCAATCCTGTCAGTTTAAAAAGTTAATATTTTTAAACTGATAGGATTAGAAAAATGTATTTATAAATTTATCTATTTCTTCTCCCAATAAAAATGTTAAATTCAGTCATTTTCAGTTTGAAATTGCAATTTCTTCCTTCAAGCGCTTGACATTATAAGCCTTTTAGGAAACCCCGTACAATGTTCACTACATGCATTTTCAATTTGACCACAAAAATTACAATAGTTTGGGTAGTGGCAGGTAATAAATTAGAAACATTTTTGAAATGTTTGCCTTCAGGCGATCCCACCGCCAATTGCAGTTAAATATGTTAAATTCAGTCACTTTAAGTTTGAAATTGCAATTTGTTCCTTACAAGGGCTTGACATTATGAGCCTTTTTGGAATCCCCTTACAATGTTCACCACATGTATTTTCACTGTGATCAAATACCTAGGTCACAACATGTCTTGGAGAAATAGGGGGTTCTTAAGGGTAGCTTTTTTAAATATGTAATGGGAGACATAACTGAGAGTTTGTAGTTGAGGTAGTAATGCAGCAGAAAATATGTTTTGTTTGTGGCTAGTTGTTTACAGGCACATCAGTCATAAAAAAAAGAAGCATACCACAATCAGAAAGTAAACTATGCTGTAGTTTGCTATTAACAGTATGACTCAAAAGAAGTAAACTCAAGTACTAGGAAATTATTAATCCAGCGAGTGGTCAAAGCAAAAGAGACACTGACTACTTGGAGTAGGACACACAGGTTGTTTACTGCACAAACCAGTTGGTTCACAGTTTGGGCAAATGGTAGGCAAAATTTCAGACTGGCAAATTTTGTCACGGAATCACGTTTACCATTTCTACAAATCAGTTCCCTTTACCAAAAAATGACTGTGAAGGCCTGATACTGGTATCAAGATGCGACTTCACAAATGGAACACAAATTTCTCTTTGGAACATTCTACCCAGAAAAAACAGAACTACCTTTTCAGATGTTCAGGCTGTTACATTATGCCTAAGAATGTTCCGCTGGAACAAACCAAAACGTCATGTTCCATTCACTTTCACATTGGATTTTATGGAAAAGTTTTGTTAAAGGTAAACAACCACTGTTTCCATTAGGCCATGCTGCAGTCAGCCCTTTAACTGACCTGTCATTTAGCTTGACTCTGTGAAGTGTGTTGTAGTCAAATGCAAACCTCTTCAGTTGTAAAGTAAGCAGGTAAGGGAAAGAGATGAACTTTAAACCCTGTGATTTAAAAATGGTGGTGTTAATTTCTAAGCAATAATTTAACAGTCATGGTCATGAGTAGAGTTGACTCTCTCTTAACAAACACCTCTTAAAGATGGACACCTCATTCGGAAATTTGGGCACCCATAGTTGGTCCATGCCTTTCTTCATTTATTTCACTGGCATCTCTCTAAGAGGGAAACTTAGTGCCGTTCTCTAAGGTGTCCGTCTTAGCAAGAGACTGTATACTGTACACAGTTAACCCTTTAAGTCGCAAAAGTGACAAACATCAATTTTCTCCTAAGAATATCAATACACAAATCAAGAGAAAAGGTTGTGAGAGTTAATGAAATAATCACCTTAGAAGAGAAAATGCTTTGATCTTCTACCAAATTCTCTCAACTTATTCCTTATGGAAATGTATAGAGATCAGTTTGGAGAATTTGTATGTGCATATTGGGGCTTAAAAGGGTTAAAGCCAATGATATTAAACAGAATTAACAATATTAATTCAGTACTTGCCTTGTGGGCATCACACTTTTTGTTGCACTTCTCACAGAAATACTGAAGATATGAAAAACAGAAAAAAAATCACTCTAATTATGTTGTAATAGCTAAGTATTAATTATACTATACGGTTAACTACGCATAAACTCTAAAATTTTACAGGGAATCACAAAAGCCAAGGAGCATAATTTATTGTATGATATCTTGCACCTGATTTGCACCTTCCAGGGTTTCAGCAACAACAAATTCTTCCAAAGCAGTTTCCTGAGGAATTAAATTTTAACATTTTAAAAACAAGCTGTTGACATCACTTTACTTAATTTACTTAATGTATCACACTACAAAGTAATTACAAAATTAAACTGCATCATTAATACATGTGGTTTCACATTGCATAATCCTTAAAATGGCTGTGAATATAAAGGATTTGTATGGGAATTCAATAAATAGTCTTCATCAGAAATAGTAAAATTTTTAAGTTATTGCCTTGTCACTGGTTTAAACTTAGAGGCTGTTTCCTCAACAACCACTACTTATTAAATAAATTCCCAGAGCATTTAAAACATAAGCAGTGAGCTACAAACTTAACCTTGTCCCAGAAAATTACTCACAATGGCAGTCCTAGACTTACCACACTGCCTAAGCCTTGCTTAGATCCAAAAGGCCTGATTGCCAGTGGAATATCTAGATATGCGTCAGTCCGTGCACTTTCATGACTACACTAGGGAATCAATCAAAAATATAGAAGGAGCCAATTAATATTACGCCTCAAATTTTATGTTAAAAGCAAACTTTAATATGCTTTTTACATTTTTAGTTAAAGCTCAGGGGCCAGTTTCTTGAAAGGCCCGGAAACTTTTTGGGCCCGAAGGCAAATTTTAAAATCCAAACCAATTGAATAGTAGCACCATCCCTAGCCCATAAACCAGTCCATTTTGCTTCGTTGACTGATAGTTTCGTTTCATTTTCTTCAAAATTATTGAAAATTTGACTTCAATGTAACCGCGGCAAACACAAAGCAGCTTTCTGGGCCTGAAAAGTTACCGGGACTTTCGAGAAACAGGCCCCAGGCCTTCAAATAATCATTTTACTCAGCAAAATAAATATAATCATTGTTAAGATTTGTGTCAGACAAAGAAGGTTACTGTTAATGCATAGATGTGTGTGTTCATAACTCACTGAAAATCTGAACAATTATCTTGCCCCAATACCCACATCCAGGGTTGTCACTAAGGGCCTGCAAAAGCCGTGAATGTCCCCCGGGCAACTATGAGCGCCACCCCTGGCTATTTTCATAGAAACAAAAGGAATATAAAACCAAAGGAACTTCACAGTTGTTTATTTAATTCCCTATCTACTAATTGCCTACACTGGTGTGCAACCTGAAATCTTGGTGACAGCCTGGCACATCTACTTACCATTAAAAAAATAAAGCCGAGTAAAACCCAGTTAAAACACGATAAAATAAAATAGAACAAATCTGTCAATTTCTTGTCCAAAAAATTTACTTTGCCTTGTGCGTCGTTTAATGAATTTACATGTAAAGGTATTCCGTACTTAAGGACATCAGTCAGTAAAACAATGTTTTGGACACTTTTCTCCATTTTGGCTGTATGGCGGCCATAAAAAGAATTGACTCTAAGCAGCTTTTTCTACATATTTTTCTACATGGTTTGGAGTGGAAAAGTGGTAATGGCAGTTTTTATCAATCTTACCTGTTGACATTTAACATAGTCTTTGAGTTTTCCTTGATAAAGTTTGTTAATAAGATCATCCTAGAGGAAAAGCAAAAAGTTTAATTTAATCCGTGATAATACAAATTAATACTTCATAAACTGCAAGATGTGGACTTTTCGCAGTTACATCAATTTTTTTAACAAAGGCACTGTGATCTTTGTTCAGGGATCCATGATTAGTATTTTTTTCGAAGTCCTATATTCAGGGGATATGAGGACTTTTTATGCATTTTGATTGACTGCTCAATAGTTTGTGTGCTGTAGTACTTGTCTGAATGATGTCCTGGTGGTCTTGGACAACCTGACAGCCGCTAATACGGAGCCCTGGTTTGTCGATTTTTTCTTATTCCAAAAGTGGGTGTTATTAAGTTTACTTGCCAATTATCCTTAAGAAAAATTTTCCTCTGCTCATACTGCTACATTGTATAATAATTGCTATAATTAATTTGTAATGTATCATAATTTTTTGTACAAATTTTGAAACAATTTACACAAAACTTAAACCATGTAAACAGAAAAGAAAAGCACATCAGAGAGAGATGTAATAAGCTGTAGGCTGAGTCAGCCTAACACTCTTTGAACTACATGTAAGGTCATATCATGAGTTGGACAAGTTCTACGGACAACAGACCTGATCGGTGTTTTTGAACTTGCTTTCCAATGCATCAAACATGACTCTACACAACTCTTGTACATCATGTTGCTGCCAAGCTGAAAATAAGCACATCTCAACTTAGAGGGGATTCAAGCAAAGACAGTCACTGGTCCCTGGTCTACCACTGCCTATATATAGGGCCTCTTTCTGCTGTTTGTGTCAAGATCTTACTAATCTTATAAGATTACTGTGGTGTCTTTTAGCCACCTATTCAAACATTGGCAGTGGTTTATGGAAAAAGTTATTGAAAACCCCAATGCATTTAACCATGAAACATTAAGAGTCAGTTGGGAACATGAGGTACAATACTTTGGGAGTCTGTTGATAAAATCCTATAGTGTGACTATGCAAAGAATGTTTCTTTGCCACTGTTTCATTTTTTGGTATTTTTACAAGTTGAAGATAAAATCACATTGTGATTCTTATTTTAGGTGGTCACGGAAGTTAACTCAACCCATTTCATTCATTAATGTAGCTGAATACAACACTGAAAGGGTGTAAGACCTTGTTCAAAAGATTCTCATAGACAAACAGCACTATAGAAAATTAATATGTCATTCATAAAACAAAATCCAAACTCGCTTAAATTTCATGGAAGCTAAAAATTGATGTACATGTATACAAGTAACTATGGTCCCCCTACGGATCAAGTTTTATTTCCTTGCTTTTTTATAATAATATTAATGATGATAATAGTAATAATAAGTAATGGTAACAGGACTGAGTGGAGTCCAATTCGGTCTGTAATCATACGAGTGATTAACAAAATCGGATGACCGTGTAGCGGGAGTCCGATTTGTTTAATCACGAGTATGATTACAGACCGAATTGGACGACACGAAGTTCTGTTACCAATTAATCATAACTTTAACAAAATTAGTGATATAATAGGCTATTTTTAAATCAAAACACAAGAAATTTGAAATTTTGTTTTGCTAGCAGTGAAAAAAAAGCCATTTAAGCGCGCGCGTGATGGCGCGTACTGTCCAATTACTTAGGTATGACGCGCACTGTCCTATAAAACTGTCCAATTAAGGCTGAAATCAGGGCAGTTGATAGCCAATCAGATTTGAGAATTTTGTTATAGTTATGATTATAATAATAATAATAACAATAATAATAATAATAACAATAATAATGGTCAATTATTCTTTACCTTCACTACTGTCCCATCCAAAGCTTTTCGTCACATCAGTTGTCTCCACAGCCCTCTTAGAACTTGTCTGAAAATATTTTTGAGAAAGAGAAACATTTAATATATATGCAATATTTTATTTTGCAATCACAGATTGTACATTTGAGCTAGTTCACAGATCAACCACATGATATTTTTTATGTCTACAACAATTATTCACACTACCTTGGGTACAACTTTACTAGCAACTACGGCCATAATATAGTATCAACAATTTAGCTTCATTTTCTAGTTATACAATGAGAGGTGTTCCCAAACACTTCAGCATGGACCATCTCAAACTACCATAAATTAATTACTAAATGAAATTTACAGTATGAGGCTCGAAATTTGGGACTTCAAGAAGGGGGTGGGAAGAAAAATCCTTTCTGTGGGGAGATATGGACATTTTCTGGAACTACTGTGCACAATGTTGGATCATCTGGACTCATGCTAGTAAAATCTCACACCTCTGGCACACACTAGGTGCACAAATGTCCCACTACAGTCACAAGCTTTGTAACGTTAAATGTTAAAATACCTGTAAATGAAGGAAAAGTTTCTGAAGCTGATAGGGGATGCTTTTAGCTCCTTCATCTTCACTGCCATTAAATTCCCACCTATGCATAATTTTGCAGTAATACTTAATAATATTCTCAAAAACAGTTCATTCTTGAGATGTCATTTATGCTTGGTTATTGTATAATAATAATAATAATTTATTATTATATTACAATAACCAAGCATAAAGTTGACGTAGCCTGCAAAAAATTATGTATAATATTAGAGATATGTTGTGATTGTAATACATGTAGTTTAGTTTAGGTGCACAGGTTGTCTAACTTGTCTAGAAATATTATTATTACTATTAATAACCAAAGGTTAGGAAGTGCGGGCGACAACAATCACAGGTCCAAACGGTCATTTGCTCCAACGCTATGCTCTGCCAATGTTTCAGTTAACAGAGTGGTCAAAACACGCATGGATCAGATTACGCAGAGTAGAAGGTGGAAACGCATGTGATCAAATTGCATTTTGTGTATTCCATCTTTTCTTGGTGGAAGTCCAAACAAATGCTGGCTACATACATGCGATGCATGCATAATAACAACCTGGGCCCAGTTGCTCGAAGCATGGTTAGCGTTAACCAGCGTTTAATACCTTGACAACGTATTGGTTTTGATACTGCTTAACCAATGGTTAAAGCTAACCATGCTTCGAGCAACTCAGCCCTGGAGATTAGGATTGCTGGCAACAAGAGGAGCCCACAACAATTATTATAGACTCATGCGATGTTCCCCTAATTTCTTACTTTAACTTTTCTTTGTTATCATTTTTGTGTCTTTAATTTGAGTCACTTATATTCTGTGTACTTGTTCCTACTATTTACACAAATTTCCTATGTTGTTGAAATTAATGTGGTTTATTCAGTTATTGTGTTTGCAATATTGTTTTGAATATTATAAGAATGGGGAGCCAAACAAAATAATCTTAGTTTACTCAGCCTAAAACACCAAAGTTATATCCTTAAAACTAATGGTAAACATGAACAGCAAACGAGAAAAATGTATTGGAAAAATATATAAAATTGAAAAATAAAAGTGAAAAATGTGCCTTGGTGGCTGAGCAGTTGGCAGGTCAAACTTACGCTCTGTAGGTTGGGAGTTTAAACCTTGTACTTATATGTATTATGTTGCTTCCTTAAACAAGAAACATTATTTCATTTTATCTTTCTTCACCCAGATTTACAAATAGGCACCAGCAACATGCTAAGTGCTTAAAAGCAGCACTGTGAGTCTTACTCACTCATTTACATTTGTTGATGGTCCCGGGCTTGAATACTCTCAACACTGTTTTGCAGAAAAGAACCAACCTGTATATTGCATTCCTGAACTCTGGAGTCATGAAAAGTGTCTGAAGAAGACTGTTAAGATAGCATGTCATTGCCTGGTTGACAAGACCAACAAACCCTACAATGGAGAGCAGATAAAAAAATCAGACACTCTTGATACATGTATAAGTTGCTTTTACCTGTTTAGACGGTGTACAGAAGGAGGAGCAACATTAAATGCTTTCCAGTCAAACAAATGCAAAGTTCAATCGCAGAATTATACAAACCTGTTTCAGACTTTGTTGATGTATAGCTGTCACTTGAGGAATATGATGAGTATGAGGGGTTTGAACTACTCTGGAACAAGTTGCTGACACTGTCAGCAAGTATATCCTCTGTGCTTTCCTGAAAGTCAACAAAGAGAAATACATGTTATTAAGGTGGAGTTGAGGTTGATTTCACAGAACCATTAGGGACCTTAAGCAAGGACGACAATGACGGCAGTGAAAACGCCAGTAAAAAGATGAATTTGCGTTCTTTCAAACTTAATCGCATCTATTTGGACCTGCTTAATATGTCAAATACAGGCGACTTTTCCGGGAGTTAAATTCTTAAGAATTTTATTCAGGTTCAAAAAGATGAAAGAAAATGATATTCGGCATTGTATGTCCACATCCTCCATAAATCGTCAAATTAGGAGGTTTCACGTTGTAGTCATGCAGTGGACGTCAAAGAAATGTACTAAAAAGCTTGACGCACGTGCACAGCTGTTGTTTTAATCATTAAACCTATTGTTTTTTTGAAGTCATCGTTGTTGTCGTTGTCGTAGTTGCTTAAGCTCCCAATTGTCTCATAACGACAGCTTATTTTGAGAAACAATACTCCATGTTAGAATTCACTGGTATCTTGAGTTGGGAGGTACATGCACATGTATTTATGCTGAATCTGTTGGTGGAACGCAGGTTTGCTTAGTGGAGAGTCTGAGTTTAAAGCTAAGCCCAACCGCTAACAAGGGTCTTTAGTGGGTCTATGTTACAATAGCTGTTTTAGGTCAATTCTGCTCTACAATCATTACTTAGTATCTTTACTAATACCCAACATGCTCCTGTAGATTTCAGGAAAAGATGTCGCAAAAATATCTAATCAGGTAACCATGATAAGTTTTTGTTGAATTTTGAAAGTACAACATTAACATTTAAGAAAATCAGCCTAATTCTTTCAAGTTTCAATCTATATCCATCCTTACCATCTGTGGAAACAGATGACAGGAAACAGTTTAATGCCTTTAAATATTGTCCTTAACAATAAACTGGAGCACTATTTTTAGAATACTATTCAAATGATGTAAAGATGTGTTTACATGTATTTAGCTTTTAAAAAGATAGAAAACAATGTGACATACAGTAAAAACCTGCAACTAAGAACCTACATTTTTAGGAGTTAGCCTAAACTGGTTCTTATATAAATGGTAGTTAACAGAATTTTAGGCTATTTAGGTTCTTAAAATGGGTTCTTAATCCTGGAGAAAAAAACAATGCATAATGGTGTGCTGAGGCTACATATTGCTTAGTATGCTTTGTAAGTCTACCTATCTTGCACTCATTTTTCCTTAAAAAACATTTTTACAACAATGGCAATCTGCTTTTTTTGCTTCAAATATGATTCTTGCAATACAGCTGTAATGTACTAGTATGATTTTAGAAATAAGAACCTGTTTTAAATTTCTAAGGCTAAATAGCTTCTTGTTTATAGGGGGTATAAATGACCAATTTTAGGCTAACAGGTTCTTAATTTTTAGGTTCTTAGTTGCGGGTTTTTACTGTAGCCTGTTTAAAACACTAGTAAGATCATACTGACTATAAAAGACTTTTTCTCAGGTCTAGTGATTGCATCATCAGACACTGACATTAAGTTATAGGTGTTATCTCCTCTATCTTTCTTTTTTTGTTAATTTAAAGGGGACATGAACTAACCCACAAATATACTATTAAAAAAAAATTCCCATAAGGGGCATCTTCCTAGTGGTGCAGTCTACTTCTAACACTAATATCAATTCACAAATCACACACACATATATATATATACTAGGGTATCTAAAAGATAGTAATGCTGCGGCACATTCTGTTGATACTGGCATTAGTGAGGCAGTGAGACTTAAGAGAATCAAAAATGACATTGAATGTCCTATTTACATGTTGGAAAGTACTAGAAAAATTACTATCAGTCTATAGAAAGAACTCGTGGGAACGCTGTTTAGAAAATGATCAAGTGGTTATCAACTCTGGTTTTCCCACAGTAAATTGTAGGAAATAATAGAAATTCAGATCGTTTATCCATATATTTAATATACAGTGCACGATATTTTCTCTGGAAACACACTACTTTTCTTGCTGTTTGTTGCATTTTATTAAGTAACAGTGATTTACCTATATATTTATAGAAAACAACAACACAAAAAACGGAAAAAAAAGAAAGAAGGAATAAATAACTCAGTAGCACTCGAACCCGGCACCTTCGACTTGACGCGACTACACCTAACCACTACACCACAGAGACTGGTTCCGTAGTCTGTAGGAAAAGTCTTTCATTTTATTCCTTTTCCATGAAACTTCCGCCGGCAAGATGATCGCCAGCCGCATTAACTGCGCTACTAACAGTGAAAAAACAATGTAAACGCATATTCCATGGCAATAAATGAATGAAAGAACATAATTATGCTTTTCAAAACGCCGATACACGTCCTCGTCTGTAAAGTAGGACACAAAACATATGTTTTGTTATCTCGATTTCCGCTGTTATTTTGAAGCGAATGGTCAAAATCACATCCATTTTCGGCTCATACAGTTTCTTAAGAATAGCATTGCATGAGATTTTCTCACTTTCACATCACCTTCTAGCAAGCTGGAATTTGTATATCCCCCGTGTTGCAGAGTCGAAGAGCAAATGCTCATCTTCTCATCACGTTTAACACCTGGATGAGTCAAAAAAGGCTCTTGAATTGAAATCCAATCCCCAAGTCAACCATCATACTCATATGAAAGACTCCCACATGTCTTAAAATTTGGTAAGACCTCTAACCGTGCTGTAGAAAATTTACCACAAAGAAAACTCTAAGTCTGAGCAGCGAACGATGCACTCTCTCACCCACCGAACTTCCCCATGTTTTTATTTGAGTTGTTCGTGGCGCAATGCACTCTGGTTAAATGCAATGCATTGTGGTAAAAAGTGTGGTTAAATGCAATGCATTGTGGTAAAAAGTGATGAATTTGAGAATTTGTTGCCCCTTATATATTTCCTTTAAATCCTGATTATGTTGCTGCTCGCTCCCTTCCGTCGCTCCGCAGCAATCACAGGTTGGGTGGGTTAGAGTATCAAAGCTTGGTAAAAGACTGATAGTGTCGTGGGTGGATTAAGGGGTGGTCCCAGCAGACGACACCCTATTTATCTGTGAAATTTTATAGTATTGTAAAGGAATTCTCAGTATATTAAATAGTGTCTATATTGCTGGCAAGTGTCCTGGACCCCTCCCCAATCTTTTTCCGAATTTTATAGATCCATCCACCCCCTACAAAAGCTAGTGGAATGTATGGTTATCACATTACAACTGGTCCTTAGAAACTGAAAAGCCATCAGCATGGATCTGAAAGATTTCATGTCTCTTCCATTATTAATTTCTCTTACATATGACAGTAACAGTAAGACAGACTGTATCAGGGAAAATCGGGCTCAACACACAAGTGTTTATATAGTAGCTATGATTTCCTGGCTGGAAAACTGTATGCTACACAATAGTTTATTGACAAATTCATCTACTACTAATGAAAACTTACCATTACTGAAAACAAGAAAAACCCAAGACAACACAAAACAGAGACAATCTAAGAGAATGTTCTCAAAAAAGGCTCTCTTGAGATATAAATTACACAAAACTGGAAAATTTGCTTTAATTTGGCAGGTTCTATCATTTGATCAGTTTTGTTCTGTCTGCTGGTGTCTGCCGGCATAGTCTCTACTACACACAATGTGCATGTCAATTTCCCATGAAGAGAGCAGAAATATTACTTGACGTTAAAACTGAATGAAAACTTTACCACTAAGCTAGGATTAAGATACGGTTTTAAAGTTTTAACCCCAAAGTATCATTTGCTAATGAAATCTTTTGTTGGCACCTGACAGTTAAATAATAGAAGTCTTAGTTCCAACAAATTTTTAACTATTTAAGGCTCAATGGAATGAACCGTGCTTAACATTATTTATTCTCCAATAATTTAGAAGTCTTTCAGAAACTCTTTTTATGATTTCCAGGAAAATTTGACACATTGTCGTTACTATGTAGATTTGAAGGTCTTAAACTATTAAAGGATATAGACTAAAAAGCTTAAGTTGTTGTACTAAGCTTAAAATAGAAATAATATACGGTGAGTCTAACTAAACTGATAGTTCGAGAAATCAAAGCCTCCCTCTGAAGAAATCAATATAATTAACATCGATTGATAAGATGTTTTTGTTTGGCAACGCGTAGTAAACGGCTGCTAATTCACCAACCTTGCTTTTCCTTGGTTGCACTCCATCTTTATCTTTTAGTAAGAAATTGTTCTTTTTTCCATTCGATGCCAAACCAACTTCTTGCAATGATTTGTTCTTTTCCGCCTTGAGAACAACTTCATCCTCGCTGCTTCCTCCTCCGGCCGTATTACACCACACTAGGAGAAAAGAGTCCTCTTCATAGTTAACTTGCTTAGCTACATGAGAATAAAGTTCGTGTACTGGTGTGGAAGCTGGCAAATTAACCGTGTGAGTGCAGTGTTTCCAGTTCGCTGTCGTCTCATCCTTCACAATACATAGCACTGTCGGTTCATCGGCAGGACTCGCATTATTAACAGAAACTACCTCTTTGGAAGTTGCATTGACCATTCCTGGTCCCAAAAATCCTCTGAAGAATATCAATAGCTATTTTCGGGAACAGAACGACGACTTCCTTTTAACAATTCACTCTGTTCAAACTGAGAAAGAGATCCTTCGAGCTGGAGTGAAGTGAAATCACGTTAAAGTACCCAGTAGGGGAGGGATAGGGAACGTACGTAACAAGAGAAAAAATGCTCCTCGGTGAAAACTAAGTGGATTAAAGTTTTCCTAGATGATAAAAAGTTTAGAACAAAAATACTGACTTCCTTTGACGGATGAAATAGTTCTACGAAAGGAATGGACATGTGACTTTATTAAATAACGGTGTCGCATCCTCTAGAGGAAAGTTGAAATACTACCCCCTGATCACCGTGCGCATGTCTTTTTTGCTAACCCAGTAGCTTCTTAACCGCGGGCACAATACCCGGCCCTTTCTCTTCGCGTCGTCCCCACGATACGGAACAAGCTACGGGCAAAACGGTTTGAGATATTCATTAGAGAAATACATAAAAAAGGTGTCCCCAACTCGCTCAGTTTTTCCGCCGTAATTCCATAATTTTCTCTCGTTTCCTCCGTTTTTTTCTCCAGGTCTTTCCCTGCCTTTCGCTCCTCTTTTTACCATGCCACAAAATGCGCCCCAAAAGGGGCCCTATCGCTACCTATGTTGTTCTTACCCCTTCGGGTATTCCCGATCCCCTGCCTTTTTTCTTCGTGTTTTCCTTTATTTTCACCAGGAGTTCATTATCTTTTCAGCCCAAAGCTTGGCCCAGAAATAAAGGTTACAGGGCCGGAAGACTAGATACCTGTAGGAAGTAGCCTGTTCCAGGCGTTACTATCGCGGGTCTACTCAGGAAATGGTACGGTGTCATTAAACTCGGCTAGCTACCTTCTGAAATACTCAGTTGCACGTGGCTGCTGAGAGTGAGCGAAATTTGTTCCGGAGACACCGGATAGGAAAGAAGAGGGAAATATTTAACAGGAAAATCAAGCGAAAACATTAGAACATAGAGCGAAAAAGATAAGAAAAAATGGTGAATCAGGAAAAATGCCTGATAAAAAGATCGATGAAAACCGGGGAAAACAGAACTGGAAAAGAGAAGGGAAACCCAAGCCTTCAATCGTTTTGCTTTCTCCCGCCCCATGCGAATCTCGGTCGTTTCGCCTACAACTGATGAGGTCGATAAGGTCGACTTCGCCTACATAGAGAAAGTAAGCACACGACGACTAATTATGTACATTTTCCCTTTCCTTTCTACTGTTGGTTGAGCTGGGGAGGTGGGGAACGTTAATTCCGGTTTGATCGGAAATATCGTTTTCGCTGCTACCGCTGTCGTCGTTACTAAAGCTCAAACGATGAGGGGACATAAAAAACGACGCGGGACTTTTTCTATAGTTAGTGTAGTTTCGCCGGCCATTCAAGCTTGATCGAGAATATTCATCAGGGCTTATTGGGAGGTGGGGAGGGGAGTCGATCCTATTCTAGAGTCTAACAGAGTCAGAGAGGTAAAAGCTATACCCTTTGGGCGGGAAAGGATTTACGGTCGTTACGAGTCGTTTCGTCAACTTCCTGTTACCAAACGTCTTAAGTCGTTTGGCGCTAACGTGTTAAGTCAGTTCCCTAACTTCTTTAACCAAAATCAATGGCTTAAAAATAACGAGTTATACTCATGTGTATCGGACTTCAACGTATCATACTGAAAGAACGCGGTATATAGAAATTCCGGGACGGCAGCGGAACGACGCATAGGCCAAACGACAAGACACCGTGAGACAAACTCGTCCCAGGGGATATTGGACTAACATTTGGGATAGGTGAATCATAGATGAGCGCTGAGGGTCTGAAAGCCTGACCCTGCTGGTTTAGGACAAAAAATTCCTAAAATACATATACCAATTTCAGCACTAAAGCACACTCACGTAACAACGCCGCGGTATATGGCCAGTGCAGTAAAATACATACCCTGTTTAGGAGGCAACACCCTCAATTTTATTACCCGGTTTAGGACAAAGGAGGAAGTACACGCCGTCAGTATTAATTTCTTTTTCATCCGTTCAGTTTGTGGGGAATGAAACTGAGCAAAAAGTCTTGCTGTTGGTTCCTTTGATTCTCCAACAAACTCCTTTTTAGCTTTTTCTCAAGTTGAAGTACAAGCAAAATTTATCTTGCAAATCAAATCAATCGTGAAGGCAATAGACCTTTTCACGGTTTTTTCAACTACTGACATGGACAAGTTAGGGAAATCCGTCGACACTGACTGGAGAGAGCACCTTAATATTAGTCAAACTGCCTTATTTGAAAGTGATACGTCTTAAGTGAGCAAAGATATATTTCCGCAACAGTTGCGAAAATTTACAGACGTTTCTATGGTGAGGGGCAAGTTATTACAAACGTCTCTAAATTAAGTTCGCGACGTTGAGGAGCTATATCTACGGTCAAACTAGGCAATTTTACTACTTTTAAGGCGCTCTTTTCAGTGGTGTCGATGGATTGTCCCTAACTTGTTTATGTCAAAAGTTGAAAAAAAAAAAAAAAAAAAAAAAACAGTGAAAAGGTCTACTATACCCAGATGACACTAACGCGAAATTGTATATCTTGTTTAGGACAGATTCACACCAAATTTCTAGGACAGAGCTTGCCTTGTCGCTGTACGGCGTCTCTCCAGGCCCTCTCGTTCAATGCATTTCGGTGACGTATCCGAGACCAACGGCCGGGAGACTTAGAGCTAGAGAGGTCAAAAACCATACCCTGTCCAGCAGCACATCCCCGAATAGGCTATAAAAGGGAGAGCCCCCCTGCGGAACATACCCCTATCCCCTCGAGGCCACAATCCCCCACAAAGAGTTATTGGACAGTACATGATTGCCTACATGAACCACCTACTCGTGACACTGTGAAATGTTGAGTGATGTACACGAGGGGTTAGATCTTCCCTCTGAACCTATCGATTTTGGCGTTGTGCGGGGAAAATACGAATTTTACCATTATAAAATCGATGGAGTGGATGACAGGGTAAGCTTGTAATTATGTTAGTGTGCTGGGAAATTTATAGCGGTCAAGCATATTTCAGTTTAAACCGACATTCGACAAAGAAAGTCAGGCGGTTTGTAGGGTTGCAAAGGGGAAAGGATAACTTTGACAAACCCTTGGAATTCTTCAGACATCCTAGGATCTATATGATCTTGTCCTTTAAAAACAGTTTCACTATTAGGCATTTCCAGTGGAGGACAGGGGTACTCCCTTAACCCCTCAGGTGCCAAGAGAATTTCTAAATTGATTACCAAAGGGAGAACACTTTGATCTTAAACCAATTTCTTTCAACTATTCTTAAAAGAAATGTATGGAGGTCAGTCTGGAGAATTTGCATGTGGATCTTGAAGTGTAAGAGGGGATTAGGAGGAAGGAAAAAATAGGGGATTTCATACTTTTCTTCCTCTCCACACAGGCTATTTTATTGCTAGAGAAGGGACAGAGGGTCACTTAAAAGGGGTACCTTATTGTCACTTAATTTAATGAGTATTAAATTTTGCAAATTTTAATACTCATGTAATCTAATACTGGCGAAGATTAAAATCGCAAAATTTAATACCAGACATATACATCTCCGTAAAATAACGAAATTCAAGTTGTTGCTAAATTAGTTATTCCAGCATGTCTTTTATTCAAGTTTAGGAGTTTTTTGTTTAATTTTTGTCCATCAGCCTTCCATAGCATCACTCTCACTGTCAGAACTGTAACTATTTGTGGTTACCTTTTTAGACTTTTGAAAACCTTATGCTTTTGTTATGTTTAACTTCATTTGTTTTCAATTGCCTTTCTTTGCAGTTGTTTATGATAAAATTATTAATTCTGTTGTTACTGTTCGGAGGTCAAAGCTTCCTTTACATGTTAAAGAATAAAAAAATCCCAAAATTTAATACACTCTAATTTTACCTTTTCCTAAAAAGCACAAAATTAAACAGTTGTGAAATATGGCTCGTGAGTTTTTGCAAAATTTGATACTCGCCAAATTGAATGAGAATAAGGGTAGTGTGCCTCAAGTTGTGGCTCAGAACCTTGATCACAGTGTAATCTCTAATACTTTAGGGTTGGGGCTGTGGCTATAGGACGCTTCAGACTATCTGTTCCTGGGTCCATCATTCACTGAAAAGCCAAAAAAAGGTTTCAACAGTACCAAACCTTCAAGAAATACGGCAGACATTGGTGACTGTCGGTGACAAACCATGTTCTTTTGTTGGCTCAAGGGAATGGATCGGCTCTGTAGAAGCCTGTCTATGCGTGGATCAAATTTTTGGGGTGTGTTTGTTGGTTGTATTTCATTTTATTTTCACACATTGGTGTTGCAATCTTTTGCTAGTTACAACTTTTTGTGTAGTGTTCAACTAATGTCCACATGAAATGCTGTTTATTGGGACAGAAGACTCGTGCAAGGTGGTTCCCTTGATAGGCTCCCAGGGTTAGTATGTCCCTCGAAGACTTTACTTTTTAAAGGAGCACAAAGTATCGTGGGTTCTTATCCATAACCTTCAAATTGACAAGGAAGGATGAAAGAGACAAGGCCACTATCTTTGCTGCTCAATTTAAATGATACAATCATGATCTATGACAAGGTCATAGCCAGCATCAACTTAATATGTTTTTGATATTATTAGAGACCTTATATATTAAGAGACACCATTTCCTTGTCTGCTTATGGGTAAATTACCCATAGCCATAGCTGTAAATACAGTTAGATTGCCCCTTACCCTGGAGAAACAGGTAGGCTACTGGGTAAAATGGTGATACTATTGTGATATGTTGGAAATTATGATTGCCTTTTATAAAACTAGGTCACAAACATGCTCACCTACCTGTACCTATAGGCAGAAATGGTGTATCTTAAGGTCCCTTTAATGTAACTTGTACATAAGGAAGTTGTAAGTTTTCTGTGTACAAGATGCCACAGCTCTTGCAAGTTTTTATGGAATTTCTTGGAACGTTAATTTAATCCTAGTCTTGTAATTTTATAAAAGTCTAAGAGTTAAAAATATCAATAAGTGTTGAATGAATAAATAAATAAATAAAGGTTGTCTACTGGCCCATCCTGCAGGTCCAGCTCCTTGAATGACCTCCATTTTCAGGGCAAGACTCTTTAATAATTGATTGTCATCCGAACGCTTGTTGATCTAAATGGACACCTGCTTGAACTTTGTCCTGCCGTATTTAGTAGTTTTACCATAAATCCAATAGCACTAATATTTGTGTCTAATTATTATAATATTGTTATAAAGAAAATAATGTGTTGTTTTAGGTTTGTAGCAAAATAGTGCACGTCAGTGGAGGAGATTGTGTTGAGCAGGATGCTGCGTTGATTCTCCTGGAACACTTCAAACACTTTGGGTCACCTGTTATGATAGGTTGGTAGCTAGATGTCCTGTTTCTCTTGCTTGAAACACCCCGGTTAAAGTATGGCCATTCTTCAGTACACCTCAGACATTCTGAAGAAGTATCTTTCAAGTTACCCTATTGAGATGGACAGTGTTTAGTTCTCCTACATAGGTAGCCACATTCATTCTTCTCCCCATCAGCTATCTTGCCTTGCAGCTTGAAGTACTGAGAAGACTAGTGCAGGATAGCCACCCTGGCCAGTTTTTTATGTTTTCTGCAAAATCTAAAATCATTGGTCAACATTACTGTATTTAAGATATCTAATCTGATTGGCTGTAAGCAGCCAGCCCTGATGTCCATGTATGGGAGGGGGAGTGGTTGGGGTGGGGAGAGTGGGGCTCAAACCTCCCGCCTCCCATACCGCCACCACCTGGCTAGCTCAGTTGGGAGAGTCAGTTGGGAGAGCGCCGGTCTGCCGAGCGGGAGGTCGAGGGGTTCAAACCCTGGCTAGACCAACACTCAGGGTCTTTAAATAACTGAGAAGAAAGTGCTGCCTTTGTACGACATCTGCAAATGGTTAGACTTTCTAGTCCTCTCGGATAAGGACAAAAAACTGTAGGTCCCGTCTCACAGCGCTTTCACTGATTTGTTCTTGTGGGACATAAAAGAATCCACATCACTATTCGAACAGAGTAGGGCTTGTAGACCTGGTGGTGTGGCCATGCAACCTTTACGGGTTGTGGGATTGGGTAGGGATGGCACCTAGCACGAGACCTGAGTCCCATTCGTGCACATTCCCTCTGGGCAGGCCTGTGTCCAGAAAAGCTGATAAATAAATAAATAAATAAATACCTTGCTTTCCTAGCTTCTGTCTCTCTTTTTGATTGGCTTCCTCCCTGTAGCCCTTTTTTGATTGCAAGAGATTAAGCATAATTGTTGCATTATTCTTATTTATACATATTTCCCCTGCTTTCCAACCTTTTAGAAATCCCACCTCCCAATCTTTCTTCTTCTGCCACCTGTACCCCTCCCTCCCCCATTCTCCCGGCTTTCCACCCCCTGTCCCCGACGTGTATTGGGCAGGACACGTACATGTCATCAAGCTTCCCGTGATGCTACTAACAGTGACTGTTGTATACTGTTATGTACTTTAATGGGTTCTTCTGTTATGGAGTTTAGTTGCAGTCTTTTTATTTATTATTGGCAATCTTGACGGTCTTGTTCAGCTTTTCTAAAAATTTATAAAACTTTGAAACTATCAATATGTTTTCCTGGCAGTTTGTTGTTGTTATGTTATAAAATAATTATGTGATAGAATTCTGCTCATCCAAGTACCAGTACAAGTACAGTAACGTTTAATATGATTTGTTGACCTGTCTGCTAACTTAAGATATGGTATTTTCTTTTGTTTGCTTGACAGGTGGTGATATAGACGCATCCTCAAAGACACTGCTTGGAGTGTGCAAAACAAGTAAAGGCTTTTACTTCCTTATTGCAGTAAGTTAAGATTTGGAAAACCTAGCTCTCTTGATCTTAAATACTTAGGGTCGGTTATTTAAACAAAGTCTAACTTAATCTGGGGTTTAGCAAATCTTTGGACCTCCAAATCTCTTCCTTAGTGGGTTATTTTAAGAAAATAAATGATTTTCTGGTCTACTCAACATACTTTCATAAAACTGTTAACAAAACGGTTGGGCAAATTGAAAATAGCTTAGAATGCGGTTTTGTTAAACACTAGCTAAACTAGGTTTAAATAACTGGCCCTTAATGTTTAAAAACATTCATACTGTCATGAATAGAAACATAATCCATGCAAATTTCGGTTTACTCATTCACGTTAGAGTCAGTAAACTATATGGATATGTGTTTTTGTGTTGGGGCCAGTCAGTACTCCTTGATCCAGTCAGAACTTGCTAAAAATTTGACGTAAGATGGAAAATTTTGTGTGTTTTCCTCTTATTCATCTGCAAAATTCTCATGTTCACATTCTTGTTTTAAAGCTGGTATGGAGCATCATTAGTGGAACTCTGAAACCTGTAGAATAATATTAATGATAACTAAGATTCATATTAGATATAGCATACAAACTGAACCATCGTCAGTATTTTTTTTTGTAATCCTATGGTACACTAAATGCCAGGCCTGGGTTGTTCAAAAGCTGGATAGCGCTATTCACCGGATAAATCACTATTCAGCGGATAAGTGTTACGGAAATCAATTACGCTATCTGCGGGATAATGGTTTATCCAGTGGATTGCGCTATCCGACGTTTGAACAACTGGGGCCAGAACTAAAAACCTTATTGGGTGCATTGTAACCAATAATCATTTTTTCAAGTAAATTTCACTTTTCTAGACTAAAACATTTACTTCTTAATCAACTCAGATGGAAGAACTCAAACACTTTAACTTCAAATGTGTAGTCCCTGGGGTACAGTCAACCCTGCTTTATGGACACCCACTTAATATGGACAGTTTGTTTTGTTCTTGGGGAAAGAAAGCCATTTTTCTCTAAATTCAACCTGTTTAATACGGACACCCCTTCAATGCGGCCCCCTTAGTGTCCCTATTAAGAGGGTTTGCACTACTGTACAATATTAGCTCTTCTGGCTATACTGTATTTATTTGAATAAGCGCCCAACCTCGAATTAGCGCCCACCTCAAATAAGTGCCCATCCTAAAGGCAGAAAAAGTTAATAAGGGCTCACCCTTGACTAAGCAACCACCCCCACCCCCTCCTCCTCCTCCCAATCAAACTGAAATAAGCACCCACCCCCACCCCACCCACTTGTGTGGCAATGAGATTGAAATTGAGATTGATTAAGTAGTAATAAGAGACTTCCTCAAGGATGGAGTTTTGTTCGGAGTATTTTACAGAAACCTAGCTTGCTTTGTTACTTCTTCACGTTTTGTTATTAGCATGTATTGTTTTGTTGCAAAATAAACATACTACACTTGTTAAAAATGGTGAAAATTTAATAAGCACCGTACCCAGCCTGGAATAAGTGCCCACCTCAAATAAGCAACCACTCTCAAGGTCCAAAATTTAATAAGCGCCCAGCAGGGCGGTTAATCAAATAAATAAGGTATATATTTGTGAGTTTGTCCCTCACCTGTTGGAATTTTGGATAATAAACTGATTTATGGTTGTATGTTGTTTCATGTTTAGGACCCTCATTTCTGTGGCAAGGCTGACAAGGCAATGCTTCAAGATCATGGCTGGGTGCAGTGGAAGTCTCTGAGTGATGTGTTCAAGGTTGATTCTTTTTATAACTTCTGTCTGCCCCAGTTAAGATCTGAAACAGGTGGCTGACTTATACTGCATTCACTGTATGTAAACAGCTCTTAAATTAATTGACGCATTGCACATTAGCCTGTTTCCTGGTCGTGGTTTCTCTCCACTCTGTGGAGAGAAGTGACAACCAGATATACATCTGCATTCGCAGGCTAATTGCCCATAATCTAATAGTATTTTCTGAGATTGACAACATTTTCAGTCGATTGTGGCTTAAGTTTTATTTAAGTGTCCATAAATGGCAATCTTTATTTTGAACAGCGTCAATAGAGGGTTGAAACTTAAAAGGTGATTTTATCAGCCTTTTTGCATGGCAAAGTCAGTTTACCACCATAATAATTTTAATAGAATGTTCACGTGTTGAAAAATCTAATCCAATCCAATACAATAAACTATTGCAAGTCTCCTAAAATTTAAGAGACTTGCAATAGTTTATTGTATTGGATTGGATTAGATTTTTCAACACGTGAACATTCTATTAATATTATTATTATTTATTATTATTTAATGGTGTCTTCTGATCCAGTTTACAAGTGAGACAAAGAACAATGCTATACTTATGCCTAGAAAAACTGCAAAAAAGTCAAAGTAAAGGCTTTACTCTGGTGAAAGGCTTGAAACCTCTCAGCTTTTTAATCTTTTGAAAGTGATGAATTGACTACATCAACTCAGCTTTCCTTTAAAGCCCCAATATCTGCATACAAATTCTCCTCACTGATCTCTGTACTTTTCCTTAAAGAATTAATTAGGAGAATTTAATAAAAGATCAATGAAAGCAGTTTCCCTTTGCAATCATTTTATTTATTCTTATAGCCTTTTCATTTGACTGTGTATTGATAATGTTAACTTTAGGAATTTCTGGGTGGGGATGTGCTGCTGGGACCCTGGAACCCTTAACCTATACCAGAGCTAGTTCAGCTAAATTTTGCTACCCTATACTAGAGTAAACTCCCCAAGTCCCCCTATCCTTGAGTAGCTGTTTCCCTAGTCTAGACAAAATCTTCAGCCAACTGACCAGTTTCCTGAGAAATGATACCCTATTCTATCTACACCCTAATGTTCTGATTTATATACCCTATCCTGGAGTAAACTGCTTGAAAACCATACCCCATACCCTTCACAGTGGCACATACCTATACCACATACCTACCCCGGGGCTGTGTCACGAAATTCAGCTAAATTAGGAAATTACAAAATGCCCGTTAAATTAAGAGAAGCATAAAAATAACCACTTAAAACTCTATAGGAAGGCTAAAATAACATAACAGATGCCACGGATGGGCAAAACTTAAGAAGACTGAAACGGATTGAAATTAGGGTTTTTGAAAACTGTTCAGCCTAACAGTTTTTCAAGGTTGATCCCTGCTGTTTGCAACTTCAAAAATAATGCTCAGGAGACATATTTGTTTGTCTCGGATCTCTGATTTTGTCATTTACATGTAATTTCTTTGCTTACTTTAAGTTCCATAACGATTGAGGGCGAGTAATTGGCAAAATAAAACAAAATGAACTGGACTGTTGTGAAAATATTATTATTGATGTTTGTCAATCTTGGACTTGAGGGGTCAATAAAAAAAAATTCGAACTAAGAACTTAATCAATCAATCCTATCATTGACATGATTTGCTGCAAGAAGTATCTAGGAAGGGATAGGGAATAACTTGGAGAGGAATGTAACTGTACAAACGACACTTACACAGGGTTTTCCAGGAAGTTTGAGCCGTAGAAAGAGAACAACATTAAGTAACTAGCAGGACTATGTAGGGGTAGGTATGCGAAGAGGGCAACCCCTTTTTCATTGGAAAAGTCCTAGGGCCTCTCCTGGGAAAAATTTGATTGAGCGGGGGGAGGGGGGTGCTAAAAAGTGCATTTCATTGCATTTTGAGTGGTCAGGGAAAGAAATTTAGTCATGAGGGTAGTCTGTTACACAGCCGTTTTTAGCGCCGTCACGCAACGGGGAGGAGCGTTGCGTGACGACACTAAAAACGGCTGTGTAACAGACTACCATGAGGGTGACACCTTTATTTACCCACATTTGCATCAACAGAACCAAAGTGTTGGGACCCGAAATAATGTGGAATACAATGGGTTTATTGTCCCGCTTAAAAAAAATTATTTTCTGTTAGTAGCCGGTGCCCCACATCAAAACTACTGTATCCGAGTTTTCATTAGCTATGGCCCTACCCCTAATTTAGGGCCTGTTTACATGGAGTGGGGGACCCCGGTCTAGTGGGGTTGGTTTCTTTTGTTTTCACGCTCTGGGGGACACAAAACAAAAGAAACTTACCCCACTAGACCGGGGTCCCCCACTCCATGTAAACAGGGTCTTACTCTCCTTTGCCTATACAGACAATTAAAACACCTGTTTCTCAAATATGACGAATTTATTGCATCCTACTTTACATATATAAAGTTCAACCAAAGGCACTAGTGAAACGAAAGCTTAGAAATTCAAGCGTACTCTATTACAAAACCAAGAACCCTTTTGAAGCGAAAATTGTTGGAAAATTAGTTTTCAGCTGCTCTAATACACCATAAAAGTAAAATCTCAGGAGGATCGATAGTTTTGTAGTTTGAATTCTAGTGACGCCATGTGAAACCAACATATTGTTGCAGTAATTCTTTTTATAAAGAGAAAAAAAGTAATATTTAATTAAGTGTTCGTTAAGATCCTCCACGACGATTTTGCGTATAGAAAAATGAATAATTTTGTGGTTAAAAAATAAAACGATAATGTGCCAAGAAATTGTAATTAAGTGAAATTACGTTAAAAACTGTCTTGCGGTTGTTGATTGAAACTGTTATCTGCTGGGCCATGTGAAATTTGTCTGTTTGAGTGAAGTTTTCAGTTATTGCTTTTGGCAGCGTGTTTTTGTTGCAGTGTTACTTGGTAGTTGTTTGCAGTGCACCGAATTTTGCAACGAAATTTGTTTACATGTTACATTTTCCGTTCTCTTATCAGCTTAAGCAAATTTAGGTTACGCAGTTTGAGTCTCTTTTTCATCGCATCTCTACTTCGGTATAATGGAAGATGCCGTTTTGTTTCCGTTGGCTCTTCTTCTTCCTCTTCTTCTTCCTCCTCTTCTTCTTCCTCTTCCTCACCTTCCTTTTCTTCTTCCTCTTCTTTTTCTTTTCCCTCTTCCTCCTCCTCCTCTTCCTCTTCCTCGCCTTCCTTTTCTTCTTCCTCCTCTTCTTCTTTGCCCTCTTCCTCTTCCTCTTCTTCCTTTTCCTCTCCTTCCTTTTCTTCTTCCTCTTCTTCTTTTTCGCCTTCTTCTTCCTCTTCTTCTTCCTCCTCCTCACCTTCTTCTTCTTCTTCTTTCTCTTCTTCCGCGCCTTCCTTCTCCTCCTCCTCTTCCTCTTCCTCACCTTCATTTTCTTCCTCCTCTTCTTTTTCTTTACCTTCTTCTTCCTCTTCTTCTTCCTCCTCTTCGCCTTCTTCTTCTTCTTCTTCTTCCTCTTTCTCTTCTTCCTCCGTGGAACCATCCTCTCCCTTTTCCTCTTCTTCTTCTTTGCCCTCTTCCTCCTCTTCTTCTTCCTCTTCCTCACCAGCCTTTTCTTCTTCCTCTTCTTCTTCTTTGCCCGCTTCCTCCTCCTCTTCCTCCTCTTCCTCGCCTTCCTTTTCTTCTTCCTCCTCCTCTTCTTTGCCTGCTTCCTCTTCTTCTTCTTCCTCTTCCTTGCCTTCCTTTTCTTCTTCTTCCTCCTCTTCTTCGCCCTCTTCCTTCTCCTCTTCTTCCTCTTCCTCACCAGCCTTTTCTTCTTCCTCCTCTTCTTCTTTGCCCGCCTCTTCCTCCTCTTCTTCCTCTTCCTCACCAGCCTTTTCTTCTTCCTCCTCTTCTTCTTTGCCCGCTTCCTCCTCCTCTTCTTCCTCTTCCTCACCTGGTTTTTCTTCTTCCTCCTCTTCTTCTTCGTCCTCTATCAGCTTTTGCAGATTTCTCTCAAGAAGTTGGTGTTCAGCAATCAGTTTGAATAATTCAGAATCTGGCTGCGACAGGGTCTGCCTTTTGATTGGAATGTAACTACGTTGACGGAAATCCCGAGTCAAAGGGCTTCTTTTTGCGTCTTCATAACGATCGGAGTAAGCTAGGATACATAACCAAATAGTATGTTACGTGTTTGTTTGGATGCAAGTGTTTCGATTTTTTATTAAGTGGCTTGATTTTAAAACAGTGCTAAAATCATCTGAAATGTTTAAGACATTTCCCTCTCCCTACCTGAAGCACCCACCCACCCGTAAACCAGTTAAACATCATCAGAGAAACATGACATTCGTTGAAGTGTCCTGTACGTGTACATAATTTCAAAAGTACCTTGAATTAACGAAGCTGTTTAAAACGCAACTAGGATAAATATTGTTTCACACTTGAGTACTTGAGTTGCGCTTCAGCAAATAGACCCTCCCGGTCTCCCACCCCCACAGAAGGTTTTGCACACTTCGTTTTTGCAATTAAAAATTATGTGTCATAAAACTTTAAAATAAACCATTACCTCTTGGCGCACCCTTTCAAGGACAGTGTTGCATGTAGTGTAAGGGGTGGTAAAAGCATTGAGCTCAGTTTATAAGCCCAGTTTGAAGCAGAGCGATGCGCAAATTATATACCGTAAAATTACGAAAATAGGCCTCTCCATGTATAAGCCCCTCCAAATATAAGCCCCCCCCAAAATCGTAACGCAAAAAACCCTCCGGTAAATCGCCCCTCCGAATATAAGACCCCCGGAGGGCTTGTACTTGGAATTTGCCCTCGAATACAAAGTAAAACAAAGCAAAAATGGTAAATTTCCTTCTCACTACAGGCTAGCGCAATCGATTTTGAAACGCAAATTTCCCTCCATACATAAGCCCCTCCGAATAGAAGCCCCTCCAAAGAAAGGGCCCCTTAAGCAAAACCTGTATAAAGCTTAGTACTTAAACTTTGTCTCGGGAAGGACATTTCAACAGTGACAATTGTTTACTTAGTAAGGATAAATTTTGGAACATTTGTGGTAATCAATTTTTCAAAAATCCTCCAAATCTCTGGTAGGGAAAGAAGCTTTTGCTTGCCATGATATTGCGCTCAAATTGTTCAGAAAATAAGAATTTTCAGATACCTTCACTACTTTGCTTGCTTCGCTGCAGGGGTTGACAAGGGTGTAACTTGAATCGAGAATTTAAGAGGTAGCTTAAAAAATTGATCCCAAAAAAATTCAATGCGAGTAAAAACTTACCGGCTCTATTTCTTGGAAAAGCGTTGATGATTTCAAGGAAGACGATAAGAAAAACTGCAATTCCGACGAGGCGATTCATCTTGGAGTTTGCTTGTCGAATGTGAAGTTGACACTGGGTGGACGCCAAACGACTGAGAATAAAAAGTCAATCCTTCAAAGCTGTGTTATTGTTTTATACTCGTACTTGCATCTTCCATGCATGACAGAAAAAGCGTCCATTGTTTAAAGGGCATCATGGGCGAACAATAAAGAAAAAAGCCGAATTTAGCTAGACGCTGAGTTGGTTTTAAATTAAAACACGTCTTTTTTCCTTGGGTAGGCATGCATAAAAAACTTGGACAAGACTCTGTTTTTCTGCGTTTTCCAGAACAAATCCTTTGGGCGAATTTGACAAGAACACGATTGATAAAATCAATTATGCAGTGAATTTAACGAATTTTATTTCTTATATAGTGTCGTTGCTTTGAAGTACACGCGCCTCTGTGCACTAACTTGTTTTTAACCCATGCAAATAAATGAAATCATCCCAGGCTAATGAGCCATAAAAATCGCATTGGCAGATTTGTGGCTTGTGTTTTTACGCAACTTAGTGTCATAATTTGATAATATGTAAATTTGGAATATGCTGGTCTTTTTTAGCCGAAGTCACTAGTTATCACGACCGGAAATATACAGTCTTGAAAAGAAACTGGTTTCTTTGCTGGTTATATTAGTTCTGGTCTTATAGTAAGGTCGGTAAGGTTTTCGATTCGTTGAACAGAGTTAAAACTTAAAAACCCTCTTTGCTTGTAAAAGGGTGTTTTCAGAGGGTGTTTTTCTATAAATAAATGCTATTGCTGAGGTCACTGAAGCAACCAATCATGTGAGACGACACTTTGAAAGTTGGTGCGAAGTTTGAAAAGAACAACGAAAGATTTTGGGACGCTGGGGGATAAGAAATAATAAATTTTTTCGAAAAAAGAAAACCGAGATTAAAATGCCCTAGTAACAGCCAGTTCACAGTCATCCGGTCATTCCATTCTCCTTTTTCCCTTTTTGTTCGTTTCATTTGGTTGATTTTCATTTATTACATTCACCATAAACTTCCGACATGGTCAGTAAACAATCTATTGCCCACGCAGATAACAACAGATCGGAATTTAATTGAAAATAAACAAAATAAGTAAAAAAAAAGCCTTCTTACTCTACAAGCCACATTAAGCTTAACGTTTTACGATTTTCTGCGAAAGGGTCTGAATTCCATACGTATCTTGCACTTTCATTATGGTTCTTAAATTCTTTTCCGCGCCCTTTTTTTTACATGACTGCCTACAATGTTTCAGAGAGACGCTTTGTACAGAGGTTATGCTTTATTCGTCTATTCAAGTTTTAGATTCAGTCATCCATGCAAAGACGCCTCTTAGCAAATAATTAGATTATAGTGTGTCTTAATGCTTGTATACCCACAGTGTTTGGGGCACGAATAAGCACGAAAAAAGCCGTATGATTTTGGACATAGTGAGTCTTTTCTTTTTGAACCGTTTTTTAAAAAGTTCACTAGTGTATTCCTTTTGTATACCAATTAAAAAAAGGTTTTCCAGCCAGCTTCAGAAAATTCTAGGTCTTCTGCTATTTTTCTGGCTGTTTATAATTGTATACGAGATACAATAAGATGCATCTCATTAGTAGCCAATCGCGTCCTCTGACTAAAGGCATTTTCAATTAATTTTGAACCATTTTTTAAGAAGTTCACTAAAGTATTCTTTTTGATGTTTATAGCGATAAAAAAGTTCTCTGGCCAGCTTCAATTTTCTGGCTGTTTATAATTGTATACGAGATACAATAAGATGCATCTCATTAGTAGCCAATCGCGTCCTCTGACTAAAGGCATTTTCAATTAATTTTCAACCATTTTTTAAGAAGTTCACTAAAGTATTCTTTTTGATGTTTATAGCGATAAAAAAGTTCTCTGGCCAGCTTCAATTTTCTGGCTGTTTATAATTGTATACGAGATACATGTAGATACATCTCATTAGTAGCCAATCGCGTCCTCTGACTAAAGGCATTTTCAATTTAATACTGCTAATAATGCTAACGCTAATAATAATGATAATAATTTTGGGCAGGAAATTGCAACTGAAGATTCCCTTGCAATATGTTCATACGTCGTAAATGCGACAATAATCGATGTAAAATAAATGTAATGGTAGAATGCTTTGTTTCAAGATTATTACTGATTTGAAGTCATAAAAGCAAGTTGATCACAGACTATCATAGGATCCCATTGTTCTGCATACCATTTCGAATTGCAGGTCTGACTACTTCATACGTATGGGGCGGCACCAAATGTAAACATAGTATTTACACAACAGTTTCGCTATACTTTGACTGCTTTTTAACAAATAGCTCCGGAGTCGTCTTGCATTTTGTAAATAGCACATTCAAAGACATTTGCGATTTATAAATCACAGGTACCTAACCTATTCGCTGCTTCATAAACTAGCTTTGCGATCGCAAGACACTTAACTTTGCAATTTATAAATCGCAAAATGCAAGATACTTCGCATTACAAATCCAAAGATGTCTGACTTTGCGATTTGTAAATTGCAAGATACCTCAACTTCGTGATTTATAAATCGCAAGATACCTATATACCGTAACGCTCGTTGGCTATTTTGTCTTAATCTTTGCTGTTTATAAGCAATATCTTAACAATGCATGCATAGACTCGACTGAATGCTTCTTTTGTAAATGAAGCAATCAGTGTTCGATATATTTGACCAAAATACCACGACACTTCACATTAAAGGATATTTATTTTTCACTTACTTTTTAATTTGGGGAACTGAATGGTTTTTCTTAGGCTTAAGAGTTCTTTAGCAGTTTTTTAAACAACATCTCTTCAGTTTCTAAACAATTGGAGTGCTAACAAATTATAATTGACAAGAGATTTCTATATTTAATCAGGATGCACATCAGTAATCAGTGTTTTCTTTTTGTGGATCGCGTCCGTGAACTTTGCTATTGTGCGTAAAGGAAATATCTGGACTGAAATATGTTTCACTAAATAATTGACTTCGTTTTGAAACATTTTTTCGTTTGAGTACTTTTCTTTTTAGATGCGTACACAACTTCATATTAATTCCCATTTTTTCGTTGTTTATTTAAGCTAGCAGACGCTGAAACCAGTTTTGCATCAGGTATTTTCAGTCGGGAACCTTCTACCTCAAAATAGATCCAAACATTTTTATACATTTAGAAATTTTTAGCAAAACTCAAAATGCCCTCTCTCTTTATCATGAAAAGTTATCTGTATCAGGTTCTTTAGTTATTTCCAAATCATTCCACTATCTGTGTTGTTAATAAGCATCATTGTTAAGTTTTCTTTAAAGCACCAAGTTAATTGGCGTCCATATCATTAACCACTTTAAACAGTGTAATTACCCAAGCAGAAAAAACGCCGCTGTTAAGTAAAATGAAATTTTAGTCAAAGTATGCAGTGGAACTCCTGGTGGAAACTAGTGCAATTTATTTTCTGGTCGTTTTTTTTTAAGGCGGATTAAATGACTGATGCTGGATGTTAAGTCGATTTCAATCAAATAATCCTTGTCGACAGGGAAAAGCGTGTTTAAGAATTCATCGTGCGAAAACAATTATTTACATTTCTGAACGTTTTAGTCTTTTAAAGTGTGGTTTTAAACTCTACCAAGTGAGACGAATGGAAGTAACAAGTCATTCCACGCAATAGTGAACTCTCGACATTAGTATCGTTTTGTTTCTTTCTGATGGTGTGTCATGTTATCATATGGTTTATAACTGAACTACCGCCGAGACAAGGATATGGCCTTCACAAACTAAACTATTTGTGGCTTCGTCTCACCTGGCTGGCTTAATTTATTAGCCCCAACATATAAACAACTTTACTAGAATACAGTTAAATGCGTAATGTGAGTTTGCGACTCACTACGAGTCACGTGATCAGTATGACTGTCAATGGCGACTTTAAGGGCAGTCAATTTGCAAACCGAGATTCTCCGGGACGAGTGCGCCTTTTTAAATTTACACCTCAGCTGCGATTTTCTGCGAAAGGGTACGAATTCCATACGTATCTTGCACTTTCATTATGGTTCTTAAATTCTTTTCCGCGCCCTTTTTTCTACATGACTGCCTACAATGTTTCAGAGAGACGCTTTGTACAGAGGTTATGCTTTATTCGTCTATTTAAGTTTTAGATTCAGTCATCCATGCAAAGACGCCGCTTAGCAAATAATTAGATTATAATGTGTCTTAATGCTCTTCTGCCCGCAGTGTTTGGGGGACGAATAAGCACGAAAAAAGCCGTATGATTTTGGACATAGTGAGTCTTTTCTTTTTGAACCGTTTTTTAAAAAGTTGACAAATGTATTCCTTTTGTATACCAATTAAAAAAGGTTTTCCAGCCAGCTTCAGAAAATTCTAGGTCTGCTATTTTTGTGGCTGTTTATAATTGTATACGAGATACATGTAGATGCATCTCATTAGCAGCCAATCGCGTCCTCTGACTAAAGGCATTTTCAATTAATAATAATAATAATAATAATAATAATAATAATAATAATAATGATAATAATAATGATAATTTTGGGCAGGAAATTGCAAAAAGATTCCCTTGCAATATATACGTCGTAAATGCGACCATAATCGATGTAAAATAAATGTAATCGTGGAATACTTTGTTTTGAAGATTATTAATTTGAAGTCATAAAAGCAAGTTGATCACAGACTATCATATGATCCCATTGTTCTGCATACCATTTCGAATTGTAGGTCTGACTACTTCATACGTATATGGGGCACCAAATGTAAACATAGTATTTACACAATATTTCGCTATATTTTGACTGCTATTTAAAGCTCCGGAGTCGTCTTGCATTTTGTAAATAGCACATTCAAAGACATTTGCGATTTATAAATCACAGGTGCCTAACCTCGTGTTTTATTAATTTTAAACTTTCAACCTATTCGCTGCTTCATAAACTAGCTTTACGATCGCAAGACACTTAACTTTGCAATTTATAAATTGCAAAATGCAAGATATCTCGCATTGCAAATCCAAATATGTCTGACTTTGCGATTTGTAAATTGCGAGATACCTCAACTTCGTGATTTATAAAACGCAAGATGCCTATATACCGTAACGCTCGTTGGCTTTGCTGTTTGTAAACAATAGCTTAACAATGCATGCATAGACTCGGCTGAAATGCTTGTTTTGTAAATGAAGCAATCAGTGCTCCATATATTTGACCAAAACACCAAGACACTTCACATTAAAGAATAATTATTTTTCACTTACTTTTTAATTTGGAGAACTGAATGGTTTTTCTTAGGCTTAAGAGTTCTTTAGCAGTTTTTTAAAACAAAATCTCTTCAGTTTCTAAGCAATTGGAGTGCTAACAAATTATAATTGACAAGAGATTTCCAAATTTAATCAGGATGCACATCAGTAATCAGTGTTTTGTTTTTGTGGATCGCGTCCGTGAACTTTGCTGTTGTGCGTAAAGGAAATATCTGGACTGAAATATGTTTCACTAAATAATTGACTTCGTTTTGAAACATTTTTTCGTTTGAGTACTTTTCTTTTTAGATGCGTAAACAACTTCATATTAATTCTCATTTTTTCGTTGTTTATTTAAGCTAGCAGACGCTGAAACCAGTTCTGCATCAGGTATTTTCAGTCGTGAACCTTCTACCTCAAAATAGATTCAAACATTTTTATACATTTAGAAATTCTTAGCAAAACTCAAAATGCCCTCTCTCTTTATCATGAAAAGTTATCTGTATCAGGTTCTTTAGTTATTTCCAAATCATTCCACTATCTGTGTTGTTAATAAGCGTCATTGTTAAGTTTTCTTTAAAGCACCAAGTTAATTGGCGTCCATATAACCACTTCAAACAGTGTAATCACCCAAGCAGAAAAAACGCCTCTGTAAAGTAAAATGAAATTTTAGTCAAAGTATGCAGTGGAACTCCTAGTGGAAACTAGTGCAATTTATTTTCCGGTCATTTTTTTTTAAGGCGGATTATTAAAGGACTGACGCTGGATGTTAAGTCGATTTCCATCAAATAATCGTTGTCAGGGGAAGGGGGGTTAAGAATTTTCGCGCAAAAACAATTATTTATATTTCTGAATGTTATAGGTTTAGCCTTTTAAAGTGTGGTTTTAAACTCTACCAAGTGAGACGAATGGAAGTGACAGGTCATTCCAAGTACGCAGTTTCATCATCAATCTTTCTTTATACACGAAATCGTATCATTTTACATGGTCTTCCTAGGAATCGTGTTTAAACCTAGACTAAAATACTCTAAGGAACTATTTGACTATACTGTTAAAAATACAAAAACTTACATCATTAATAATTAAGAGTTACAATGGGTCATGGTGTATCAAAATAATCTTTCCCATGAATTGAAGTTTTAAAAATATTTAAAGTAGGCAGTTTTCTAATCTCTGAGGGAATCTTGTTCCACAGAACAGACCCTCTGTAGTGTAGGCTCCCTCAATTCTGGATCTGGGGACATAATAATTTAACTCTGAATTTCTAAGATTGTGTGAATGTACATTTTAGGTGTTGGTAAAGATCCGCCTCAGATACGACGGGAAAAGATTATTATGGATTTTATACATTGTCACAGCCAACTGTTTAAGTCTTACATATTTTAGCCTTTCCCAGCCAAGCTCATTGCTTCGAATAGTTTTGAAAATTTGGCAACTCAATAGTGAACTCTCGACATTAGTATCGTTTTTTTTTCTTTCTGATCGGTGTCATGTTATCATATGGTTTATAACTGAACTACTGCCGAGACAAGAATGTGGCCTTTACAAACTAAACTATTTCTACTTTTTAAGAGGCTTCGTCTCTCCTGGCTGGCTTAGTTAATTAGCCCCAACATATAGACAACTCCACTAGAATACAGTTAAATGCGTAATGTGACTTTGCGGGAGAAAGAACCTTGGAACGAGGTTGCCATAAGCGTAGCACTGACATCGTAATATGTTCCCTTTACTACCCTTCAGCTTAGTTGATTCGTTATGTAACGTCCCATTAAAGAAAGTGGCATCACTTCAACTCTTAACCCTTCTGCATACAAAAATATACTTTCCCTTCTCGGACTTACGGGACGCGAGAAATCGCCCCATGTAAGGGATTTTCGGTTCAACCGGTTTAAATGTAAATGAAACGCGCGGTTTGAACGGAAATTATACGGAACAAACGGACGACCTTCCCAGGTATTCCACTTTTTCCGTTCCAACCCGTTGGAACAGAGATTCCCGTTCCATTTGCGTAATTCTGTTTCGGCCGGTGGCTGGCGCCTAGAATTTTTCCCTCCAGTTGCAATGTTTGCCGGTGAGCGTTGTTCACGGGCAGTTGCAGTTTTTCTTTTCATTTCTTATCTTATCGTTCAAAATGGCATTTACAAGTCCGATGCTAGAACGCTGGTCGCTGGGCGGTGGGAGGAATTCACGTAAAAGTTTTTGTTTGTTGCTGGTAAAAACAAAAGCAAGAATTTCGTGACCACAGATCAACCAAAAAAATTCAAAAAAATGGCCAGCACAGTCTCCAAGGACGTGATGGTGACGGGCGAAGTGTGCAAACGAGGCTCTCTGGCTGGAAAGCCTTTCCATTTGACCCGAAATGTTTCCAAAATTTGCAACCGGAGATCTTGCCTTATTGGAAAGCGCCCATGGGCCCAGTTGTTCGAAGGCTCATTAGCCCGGGGTTAAATTTAACCCAGGTTTCTCTTTCTTGTGTTCAAAAGCATTTTCTCTAATAATTTTCTCTGTTATGTTTAGAGCTTTCAATCATCAACTTGTAGACAAAAAGAATTAAAACTGAAATGCCCTTTAAGCTTTCAAATCTGAATTCAAATCTCGCACTAACCCTGGGTTATCTTAACCCAGCTTTTAACAACTCGATCGGTCCAGGACATTCTTGGATTCAGAATTTCACGCCGTGTATTCCGGATTCCAGGTACTGGATTCAAGCCTTCGTCAGTGGAACTTGTTCTGGATTCCAGTCGTAGGTGGGATTCCGGATTCCTTGGCCTGTATCGCGGATTCCAAAACCCAGGACTCCTGATTCCACGAGCGAAAATTTTCCAGATTCCGGAATCCCTATTCCCTTACATGGGGCGACGAGAAAGTAGTGATCCCGACTTTCACCCTGGCGCGCCTGCCACGCAGATGATGTTGGAGAATCACCGCGTATCCACGAAAAAGATATTAACCACTAAATAAAGTTTTGTCTAGCTTTTGACATACACCAAAGCTCATTTTTTCATGATGCCATCTTTGTAAACCGAAATCTAATCAAACGAAGCCTTATTATGGCTTAAGTTTTACAGTTTCCGTTAGCCTTCCGGCGTCTATCAAATAAGGGCCGTCGAGCCTTTGAAGCATTTATTGTTTAATATTTGTTGCCAAACGTGTTTTTTCCAAGCGCAACTAATTAGGGCTGTATTCAGTTTCTGATTCAAAGATCAACGAGACTTGTGTTTTCAATTTCCTTGCACTTATTTCTCGGGTTTGGAATTGGTTGATATTTCTGTGATTCACACGTAATAAACGAGAAATTTCAATCCCTCATACTTTTTGGGGTGAAAATGCCTTTTTTGTGTAATTAATTGTTTCCCTTTCTCAAATTAGGCTTATAGCTGGATTAAAAAAATGTTGCAGAGATTTCTCCTTTGAGCTAGAATTCGTGGATATCATTTAACAGAAGTGAAAGATATGTACAGTGTACGCGCGGTCGTCATTGTAAACGCCAAAAATACTTAAAAAATGCAAAACCTGAGAGCATAGAAGTCTGTTTTAAAAGGAAATGCGCTATAGCCTTTTTGAAAGTCACTTTATTGTTTATGATCATCCATAGATTGTTAGTGCCTAGACAACCAAAGATTTCTTGGGCAAAAAAAAAATTGAAAACAGCAAACTTTCAACTGCTAGAATATTTACATGGTCTTTCCATTCTATGAAATGTCCGCTGATTATTATCGAGCTTAACAAAAACGTTGGTTTATTATTTTTTTTCTGTTCACTAGGGCCACAAACCACATTGAAAAGTTTAGTACCCCAAGGGCAAACAGACTTTGTTGTTCATCATAAAATCCATCGGTGATTCTTTCCTTAGCCATAACAAGCTTAACCTCTCAAAAAAGTAAATTAAACTGCGACTTTTTGTTTGCGGTTGCTAAGTTAAAACGTAGTTTCTCAGGGGAATTGTCTTTCTTTCCTCTGGTAACAGTTTTGATAATGTTTCTTGGTTACTAAAGTATCGGAATTACGGGATATTCAGTTCGTTTAAATTGTTGTTCGCGGTGTATGCGGCCAGAACAGATGGGTATCTGCTCCTCTGTATCCACTTTTAAAAGATACCGAATTAAGTAATAATCAAACCCGTGTCATTCTCACTCTTCTGATTTTTTTTTTCGATATTATATCTGTCAAATATTGTGCTCATATCTTGGTTCTCGTTATATCAGTTTTTCATAGTCACTATCAATGATTTTTGTAATTATTTTCTAGCAAGGCAATTTAATTTTCGTTTCCTATTAGAAAAAGAAACGTCGAACTAAGTCACCTTGTTTATCCTAAGATCCCAAAATCTCGATCTTACACTCTTGTGCATGTAAATAGTTTTTTTTCCTTTTTTACTAATGATTTGGACGACTAAGGGTTTTATGGTGGTGAATATAAAGTAAAAAGTAATAAGAATCCTTTAAAGATTACAAACTGTATTATATTATGATTATGTTTATCTAAATCTATGAAACAAAAGCCCCGCGAATAGAAGCCGATATCCGCATTCATTTTGTGGAATTGGCGAGAATGTCACAGAATTTACACTGATCAGAAAAGCGCCTTAACCTAATTTACACCTTAATCACAACGTTCAGCAAAGGGTAAATTTGCATTTTAAAAGAGGGCTTTTGTAAACATACCATGATCATATATAGCTGCAGTCGTCTATTTTCCACTATTGGTCCTTGTTTTGCTTCGCTTACTTTTTAAGTATGGAAATCACCTCTTATTCGGACGACGCGACTATTGAAATTGTCGCAAAAAACGTAATCAGCTCGATAAGACGGAAAATTAAGCACTCTTAAAAAGTGGCCGCTATTTAATTATCGAGCGCAAAATCTCACTTTACGGCTTCGGCGTTTCTGCTTAATGCCAAGCGGCACAAGTCGCTACTTTCTACGTCTTCATACGGTCTTTAACTAGCTTCCCATGTTTAACGAAGGTTTATCATCCACTGGCGCCGTCCCTACTTCGGCAAATGCCAATTCCACTGGTTGTCCGGAACCGATTGCTAATAAGTATACCAAGGGAGTCAAAGGGGTGGCGTACATGTTGGTGATCCTCCTTTCTCTGTTTGGGAACATTATGGTGGTACGTGTGGTCCACAAAAACCGACGAATGCGAACGATAACCAACTACCTTATCATTAACATGGCCCTGGCGGATCTACTGACCACAGTGTTCAACATGTTACCAACTTTGTACTGGATTTTCAGCGGCTTTGATGTTTGGGCTATCGGAGGATGGATAGGGGATGTTCTTTGCAAGCTTCTGAGCTTCGCGCAATCCCTCTCAATAACAGTCTCTGTTTTCACGCTCTGTGCGATCGCGTTCGATCGCTTTTTCGCCATTTTCAGACCACTGAAACGCGTCATCACATTTCGGGTGGCTAAATTCATCATTGGGGCGTCTTGGGTATCGGCGATTATCGTCTCAGGTCCTCCGCTTTACACTTTGAAGACCACTGGTGAGAGGGGCTTTGCCCAGTGTAACGAAAAGTGGGAACCGCCTTTCAACGAGGCAACCGCCTCACGCGATTACACGATCGCGCTCTTTGTTTTGCTCTACGCTCTTCCTCTGAGCGTCATCGCTTCTCTTTACACGGTTATCATGTTAAAGTTGTGGCGTAGAAAAGCACCGGGTCAAGAGCTTACTTCCAACCAGGAAAACAAAGAAAAAACCAACAGAAAAGTCTTGAAAATGCTGGTAACGGTGGTGATCGTGTTCGCGTTATCGTGGCTGCCGTTATATGTGCGAATGTTCGTGATGTTCGCTGAGTCTGATCGCTATGCCTGCGGCTTACCCTACGACATGGATTTCCTCACACTCTTTCTCGGACACGCAAATTCCGCTGTTAATCCTTATATTTACGTGATTTTCAATGAGAATTACAGAAGAGGCTTTCGAACTGTGCTTTCTAGACGAGGCAGAGGAAGCCAAAGTTCGTCAAGCTCGACTAGGAGAACCAGGTCAAGTCGGCTGCAAGAAAAAGAAGCAATTCTCGTGCGCGCAGATTCGCGCGAAAACAGAATGGACGAACGATGTAGTGATAAGAAAAACCTAGAAAAGCTCTTGCCCGCAACCACAACGACAGAAAATCTTTAAACTTCCTCACACCGTAAACCGCACATCTTGATACCCTTAACTTAAAAAATTAGCAATTCTGTATCATGAATTTTAATCGCGTCAATTCCACACATTCATCCTATGTTATTCTCGAATGGTTTAATCACATTCCTTTTGACTTATCGTTTCTTTGACTTTAGCTTATGGCTTATTGTAAAATATTATGCCCAGATATAGAGCTATGTTATTCTAATGCCCTCAACAAAAAAATACTGTAAATTATAACATTCTTAAAATTAAAGAAGATGACAACTTATTGCACAGCTCACCTCTTTTAATTTCGTAAGTTTAACCTGCCTAAGTGGATTCTGACCATGAAATTATGAATTAAAGCGATCACATCTCGGCACTTTAGTGATGAGCGATATAGAAAGACAAAACAAAAAGGGTTTAGTTATTTATTCTTAAGACTGAACATCTCCGAACCATTTGACAGGAGCTAAAGAACATGCAAGAAAGAGATAAGTATCGTATGCCAAACTTTTATTAAGTCACGCAAAACTGGGCACGAGACATTTAATTATTTAATAGATCTTTCGTTCTTAATTTTTCAAAACAGTTCATTTTTCATTCCTTCAAGGATAGTCTTTTAAACCGTCACAAAACCATCATGTATCAGTAATTTTCCATCCCCGGTAAAAGAAAAAACAAAACAAAACAAATCAAAAATTCGCCTATAAAACAGTTTTGTCGTATATTAAAACACTAGAGTTGTGAGTTTTTTCTTCTTTAATTATTCTTGTTTCCGGCCCCGACCTCGTCCCCAGGGCGTTTTTCCCTGGCTTTGGAGGTGGGGCGGGAAAATCCAGGGAAAAGCGCCCAGGTTTATTTCCATGTTAATTGTCGAGTTCAATGTTCAAATGTTTACAGTTGAATGTACAGATATTTATAAAAATACTAAGAAGACATCGACCGGGCTCCGTTATTCCCTATTTATTCAACTCTCTTTTTAACGGACACTCTCCAAGAAGGTCACCTGGTGTTGGTCACGTGGTCTTGACTAAATTCAAAATAATGTATCCCGACAAATTTACTCCGCTGGCGATACAACAACACGTGATCGAAGCATGGAGGAAAGTATCTTCGCTTCTCATTTTCGGTTCTGGTAGTTGGCCTCAGCGCGAAGCTCTCGCTCTCTCGCTCTTTTTTTTTACCGCAGAAAACACAAAAAATCTACCGCTCGCGCTTCGCGCCCGCGCTCGTGAAAAAATTTGAGCTCGACTTGCAGGCAGGTCTAGGTGGAAAGAGGCGTAACCGAAGTCATGAATGGAAAAAGTTTTACCTCTCGTGAAATTGAATGGACAAAAGCACTTTATTTAAATTTCAATGTACAGTACGGTTGTGCTTCATCTAGATATTTCCTTAATTCCAGAGTTTTTGATATCATCACAAAAGCATTGGAAATCAACTGATTTTGAATTTCTGCACATTTAATATTGCTGTTTTTGGACGGCTTGTCAGTAGAAGCTGACAGTTTACAGCAAAATGATCAACAACTTTAGTGTTCGCCACAAACCTATTACTCGATTTTGTCATGTGGAGATTCAATGAACGGTTCTTCTTGAGAAGGAATCTCAAATAAATGCTTTGTATCCGACGAGGAAATCAGATTGAAAAATCACTTAGCATGTACATTCCTTACAAATGACATCGTTTACATTGAAATCGTAAGCACTAGCAATCAGGGCAATTTTTTTCAAAGGCCCCAAAAATGTCAACTTGCGACCCTTCCCGTGTGGGAGAAGGTTGTGTTACAGCAGTCTCGTGTCTCGTTCCCAAAGACCGCGTTACCGTTGTCCAGCGGACGCTCTAAGGGGGATTTCCGACGAACTGACAATTTCACTTTCGTTCGATCTGCTCGACATCGACGGTAAACTCTTCATTTATTGTAACAAGAACAATGAATTCACGGGAACGTTTCACACTAATGCTAGGTAAAATTGCTTCTCAAATAGAAAGTCACCGTTTAGAGTCATTTAAGTTCCTTTGCAAGGACTCGATTCCTGAAGGTGACATGGAACGGATTTCATCGCCAGAGGCACTGTTTATTGAGCTCGAACATAGAATGAAACTAGGTCCGAACCAAGTCGAATTCGTATGCCAATGTCTTGAACAAGTTGGAAGAAAAGATCTTGCGTCCAAGTTGATGGCTTTTGATGAAAAAAGAGGAGGTAAGAAGATAAAGTAAATTTTAATTTACTTTATTCTTTTATACGTGATTAAAAACACGCATAAAAGGGATCATAAAAGGGATCATCCAAATAGCAAAGGCTAAGGACGGGCCATTAGAAAACTTATGGGGGGGGGGGGGGGGGGGAGGGGGCGAAGTCCAAAAAAAATATTCGCGCAAGGGAAAATTAAACGAAAAAAAAATTCATGCACGCCAATTAATCCTAAGAAATATTCATGCTATGGCCTAAAAAAAATTCATACAAGGAATTTGATAACGAAAAAAAATTTCTGCGGCTCGAAAATTCCCCTCCTCCCAATAACTTTTCTAATGGTCCGTTCCTAATCTAGTGGATGACCCCTGCAATATAATACAATTACAGACAGAATTAAGAATATATATTTTTATAAAAAGTATTTCTTCATGCGCTAAGGCAGATAATTAATTAGAATAGCAATTGAGGGTAGGTAATAGAGTTTTTGAGAGCGACTGTCTGTAAATATCGACCAAAATCGACTTTTTGTGGCACAAGTTCAAAATTAGAATTTCTCTCATTTTTGGCTCATCGATAATCCTTAATGAGTAATGAAACATGCTGTAGTTACCTTTCGCAAGTAACGTGTTCTTCTTCCTTTTCGTGGTTCTACTGACAATTTCTACCGTTCAAAATTATAGAGATAAAATAATGCAAATTTTTACAATGCGCTTTAACTAAGAATTTTGTAAATTGACTTTCTACGGCTTAACTAGGCCCTAATCTATCAGAAAATCGAAACAAATCTCTGGGCATACGATTTTAAGTAGCCCGCAAAACCTCGCGTTCGACCCCAATTTTGCGAAAAATCGCGACATTCCAGTGGTTAAAAATAGCGTTACTCGGCCCGTCACGCCAGGGGTGTTAACTACAGATACCCTGAGATACGCTTTAAACATTCTATTCAACGTTAATCACAAGCCAAATTCCAACAGGCAATCTATATTACATCTTTCAATACATGTTATTTAGAAGAGTCATCTTGTTTTGGATACAATATATAGTGCAGAATTGCCCAAAAGTCTGCTTTTTTTTAGCGACGTCGACGACCGAGCCCAACGAAAAC